>JAMXBD010000512.1:600000-888814 GCA_024138025.1 Combretum micranthum
GGCCTAGCTCCAAAAGATAAATACATTTGAGTAATATATTCATATGTTTCACAAAGTAGGAATATAATCCATAGGGATTTAAGGCCATACCATCTAGTTCTTTTAAGTTCGGTTTCTATGAAGACTTTATGAAGATTTAATTTATCATAAGTTATTACAACCATAAAGAATTTTTTAACATTTGAAATTATAAAGACAGGTATTATATATTATTGTTCATTTACAAAGAGCATTTCAAATTTTTGAAGAAATTCAACAAGCAATCGACAATCATAAATGGAAAGTTATGCAATACGAATTTAATTTGTTATGAAACAGATTTTAGTTACAAAACAATTATTTTTTGAAATTTGAATTCAAGCTGGAAGTTACAAACCATGGAAGAGTAAAGCTTATAAATTCGGACCTTTCAAGACGTGGTGATAATAATGACATAATGAAGCAAAATCAAAAACAAGACAAACAAGCTATAGGACTTTTTTTATGTGAACTTTTGAGCTAATCGTGTGCAACTACAACTCGCTATAACCATCTAAACTTTGTTTCTTTATTTATATTAAAGGAGAAACAATAGAGTGTCCTTCATTGGAGTTGTATTACAAGTAGAAGCTCTATAGTCTGTGTTAAGTTCAAGGAGAAACTCGAAGGCTGAGTAGAGTTGGATTGCTCTACTTTGTAATCAAGTTATTTGATTTTATTAGTAGAACATACTCATGTGGATAATGCGGTCCCTATCTTAGAGCTGAAAGAGTGGACGTAGGTACAAGTTTGAACCACTTTAAATATTTGTCTTAGCTTTTTCCTCCCTTACTATCCTTTATGTTTTGCACAGATATTGTTGTTTGCTTCAAGTTTTATATTGCACATAATTTTCATGTCAAAATTGTCAAAGTAACCAAAGGGGAATTTCAATTTATATCTTAATTTTTTTTCTAAATTTCTAAGTGACCAATTCAAAGCCTCTTCTTTGTTATATATTTGGGACCAACATAGTTAAAAAGGGAATCAACATTTTGTAAAATGAGTCAAATCAGATATTAATAATTGATCATTGATAAAAATTAAGGAAACAAAATGAAAAATTAATCCAGATGGTGATAACTTAAATGAACTTTGCAAAATGTTAATACATTATTTGATTCACTTTGTGAAACCTTGATTTCTCTTTTTATTCACTTCAAACGTCGATACATTAAATCAACTTACCATTAAACATTAATATTTTCTAGTATAATTTCACCCTACAATTATTCCATTTTATTCTAGTCTCATTTTACTTGCTTTTTTATTTTTAAATCATATCTAACGATATTTCATGATCAAGTTGATAAATTGATTAACATGGAAATTATATCGAAACAAATTATTATGCCTAACGTAAATAAAATAACTAAAATCTCAATGATAAAATTATTATAGAATCTCCTTTGGATGTTTGTTTAACTTCTATTGAAACAATTAAATATATTCCTGTAATATATCTAATCCATGAAGTTAGATTTCAAGAGCATAGCTTAGGTTTCAAGAACATAAGCGATGCTATATAGAAAATTATGCTTCTAGTTTTCCATGTACTTTTGAAACTGCGAACATTTCAGGAACTTAAAAAATATATTTAAGTCCATTGAGCACATATATTTTTATTTATTCTTTATCATTTAGGTATAGTTAATAAAAATGTCGGGAAATATTTATTTCTTTTTGTTATCCTCAAAATACCATGAGAGAGACTATTATTCTCTTAACAGAGATGACCATCCAAGAACTAGCTCCAAAATGAGTTAGCCAGTCAATTCAAATTTAAACCTACAAACTAGTTTCCTTAATATCCACAATTTACAATTTGATACTGTATCATAAATTGAGCATTTATATTTCGTTTGAAATTTGATTGAGGTGATTCAAGATGCTATGTAAAGATAAGAAAGATCTCTATAACCATTATGCTTTGAGTTTAAACAATTATGGATATATCATGGTATAAATTAGATGTGAAGTTACTAAAAGTGTTGATCTTATAGCTGACCTTGAGAAGCAGCAAGTCAGTGGTTAGTCCAACTTCTTAGCACTTAAATCTATACCCATGCCTTTTCAACCTACATTCTAATTTTAAAATTTGTAAATTACCAAACACTAGTTTACTTACTCTAGACACTTAAATTTCATATGAATCCTATAAATTTACTTGCAATGTGACAAATGTTTGTAACTTAGAAATTAAATAATACCACCTATGTAAGTTTATAATGATTTGAAAACTATACTATATACAATTAATATAGTTCCTCCAAAACAAGCTCTAATAAAAATAGAAAAGAGAAAGAAAAAGGATTCATTGTATGAATAATTTTTCTACTAGAACTCTGGAAGTTTATATAAAAAAATGAGTAATTAAAGTTTTTTTGTTAAATATGTAATGATAATGATGGGATACTATATTTATTACTTGATTGTCTATTGGTAAAATTATTAGAAATTGTTGTTTATTTGATGATTCTAAATATTTAATGAAAATTTATTATTATTTATTTGTCATTGAACTTACTTTACCATTGAAATTGTGATGTGAATTTTTATTTTGTTAAAGTGTGAATTCTTATGTCTTGTATAAATTGTTTGAATATTTGTTTGGCCACCCTTAAAATCTATTAAAAACTACCAAGACCATAATAAAACTGGACATGCATAGCATAGAGTCTAGTAGGACTAAAGGTCATCACTATCACCTAAATGATGGAAAGAGGAAATTAAGCTCAAGATTGCATTTAAAATATCTTAATTATACTCTGGACTACACTTAAGGCAACTATGATTATTAAGAGAACTGTCTTTGACACATAATTGTTATTGGAATCTACTCATAAGTATTATCAAGTCCTTTGCTTCATTCATATACTAACTAAGAGACTTAGGGAGATCGCATGTTACCAAATTCATACTCTATTTTTCATTATGTTCCTCTTAAAGTTTATGGAGCTTGGAAATGCATTCAAGGTACTCTAAGCCTACTTTGGGCTCTATTTAAGATATCCATGAGTATTAAGAGAAATTCCATTAGATATTTCATCTCATAAATGCATTTAAGATGTCCTGAGCAGGGCTTCCCTTTGACTTGTGAGGAGTGAAATTATTTAGATGAGTTGGACATTGATGACGCAAGTAACTCATTAACCCAAGACTAATGGGTAAATATACCCTAGATTTCATGTTAGTTAACAAAAGATAATGTGCAATGATGCATTACATATGCATGTTCATGTGTGGCATATGTTTGATAACTTAGTTATGCTTGAGTAGTAATATAAAATTGCACTCCTATTTCACTAAGCCAAGATTTTGCTTACTTTCCAATAAATTGATTTTGCAAGTCATCTTGTAAGAGTGGGATGAGATAAGATTGATGTGAATGAGTGTCATCCAATTCCAAGATACATTGTAGATATCTAAAAGATTAAGTTAGAAATAGGGAATTCAATATCATAGAGAATAGTTGTGAATATGTTATACTTTGTCAGTCAAGTTTATACTGATATATGCTACCTATTACTATTTGGTAGAGGATATTGATCTTTGCGATTCCATCGACCTATGGAAAGGGGTAAATTACACTAGAAATGTATCAACGTTTTAGGATAATTTCATTTAAGATATTAACATTTCAAGTGGCTAAAAATAGAAATCAATGCTTCAAAAAGTTAATCAAATGAGGTATCGATGTTTTATAATATCCACTTAAGGTATCAATATTTGGAACTTTCATCAATTCTTCCAGCGATCAATTATTGATACCTTATATGGTTTACTTTGCAAAATGTTGGTTCATCATTTTAACCCCATAAAACATTAATATCTTAAATGAATTTATCCGAAATATTAATTCCTTTTTTTTTTAACTACTTAAACATTTTAAATGAACTTACCATAAATGTTAATAAAATTTATGTATTTACTCATATGGAAAATCAGGATTTCATAATTATTTTCTTAGTACAAATTATACATATGTACTAAAATTAGATTTAATAATTAAATATTTAACTAAAGTCATATGATTTCTAACACACAAGACATCTATCAGATGATGAGTGCATATGTGACATGGCATTTTATAATGGTTCCTATTATGCCTTGTAGGAGATATTACATTTGTTTTATTATAAATATAATAGCTCATGTCATATCTGTAAGCTTAAGCTTTAGATTAGATAGTTATATTGCTAGCTTTAGCATGGTATTAGAGCGGTAAACATCCTAAAATTCTTTCATCATGGAGAAAAATATTGAAAGCAACATTGTTCCAATTGCTGGATTAATAGCTGAGCAATATGCTCAACTTATATCCATGCTCAACTTTGAAAAGTCTCATGTCTATAGCTAACTTTGTGAGTAAGGAACTTCTTTTACCCAAGGACAAAAATGAATGGAACTTGGATTTAGGTGCTTCTGACCACATGATGTCTCATGAAAAACTCATCTCATCACACACAAATATTCCTTATCTAATGCCAATTAAAATTCCAGATGGATTGTTTGTGCTAGTAAAGTCATAAGGAGATATATCTCTTACCTCCCTCATTGCTTTAAAAAATATTCTTTACATACCATCATTTTCTTACAATCTTATTTTCTATTAGTAAAAAACCAAAGCCTTAAATTGTGTTGCTCATTCTTCCCTTCCTTTTGTGTCTTACAGGACCTATCTATGAGGAAGCTGATTGGAATGGGTGAAATGAGGGATAACATTTATTACTTTTGGGTAATCCAAGTTTCTCTTGCTACAATAAGCATCACTTTTGAATCAAATACTACTTTATGGCACCATCATCTTAGGCATTTGTCTTTTGATAGACTGTCTCTTCTTAAAGATTTAGGTCCTTTTTCTTTAAAGTCCTTTAATAAATGTTGTAATTCTTGTCATCGAGCTAAACAAGCTCGTCTATCCAATTAGTACTATCAAGACTTATGAACATTTTGAGTTAACTCATTGCTATTTATGGGGACCATATCAAAACCATAATGTCTGGAGCTCATTGTTTTTTAATTATTGTTCATGATTATACTAGGGCTACTTGAGCTTTTTTGCTGAAAACTAGATCAGAAGTATATAATTGGCCAGTCTCTTTCATGGCCATGATAAATTGGAAATTTAGCTAAGTAGTAAAGGCAATACAAAGTGACAATGGGACTAAATTCGCAAATGAAAATATTCAATTATACTACCAATAACAAGGGATCTTAACTTCGTTTTCTTGCATTTCTACGCCCTAACAAAATGGAGCCGTAGTATGTAAACATAGGCACATCCTTGAAGTTGCTAGAACCTTACGGTTTCAAGCCAATTTACGCATTAAGTTTTGGGGAGAATGCATTTTGACAGTGACATATCTAATTAATTACACTCCCACTCTGCTTGTGCTTAAGCGCAGTCCATGTGAACTTCTATTTTCACACTTTATGTTTGGATGCTCTGTTATGCATCTGTTTTACCAAGACCTAAGGATAAATTTTCTAAACGAAGGGTACAAAGTTTATGATTTACATATGCACAAAACATTTGTTTCTAGAGATGTTGTGTTTCGTGAGCACATTTTTCCTTTTGACAGTAAAACTTTATCCTCACATCGACCCTTTCCTCCATCTACCGATATTCCCTTCGCATTACCTATTTCAGATTCTGAGCCCACTACTATTGAGTCCTCTCCAAGCAATACTACTAGTTGTGATGCTCCATCATCTCATAGCACTGAACATATGGATCCTACAATTCCTAACATACTTGAATCGCCTACAAACACAATTATTAGACTCACCCAGCCTTCTATACTGCCACCCACTCATCTATCCTACACTTTAAATTTGCCATCTCACTTCCAAGACTTCCATGTTGAGTTGTCTAAATCACATCCTTCTCATTCACCACTTCCAATCATGCATCCTCAAGTATGCCTCATCTTTTATGCAATTTTCTTTCTTATTCCAATTTCACTTCTTCACATATTGGTTTTCTAGTGGCCATCACTCAACATGATGAGCCAAAATCATATGCTCAAGCCATTAAAGATACTCATTAGAGAGAGGAAATGTCAAATAAATTGAATGCTTTTGAACAAAACCATACATGGACTTTGGAGATATTGCACCTAGAAAGAAACTATGTCTCCAAATAGGTTTACAAAGTCAAGTTTTAATATGATGGAACAATTGAACAATATAAGTTGAAGGTCTTGAGGACACAGAGACTTTTGCTCCTGTAGCAAAACTCACTACAGTCCACACTTTATTGATTATAACTGTGGCCAAATCATGGGAATTACACCAACTCTCAATAATGCCTTTGCATGGGGACCTAGATGAGGAAGTTTACATGCATCCACCAGTTGGATACTTTCCTTCTACTAACAATCGTGTTTGTCATCTTCGCAAATCTCTTTATGATTTGAAATAGGCATCTTGTCAATGGTTTGCTAAATTTTCTACTGTCATTCTCCAATTTGGGTACACTCAGTCTAAGGTAGATACATCACTCTTCATATAAACCCCTAGATTTTAAGTTACAGTTTATGCTTAAACCCTAAACTGAAAGTCAATCGGAAACCCTAAAGTCAATAAATCTATAATGAACCTTAGTAGATTTAGATCCGATAATCCTGCACTCTTACCCCCTAAACAATGGAATTGAAATAAATGTGGAAAATAGTTCATAATAATATAAGGAAGTTTAAAAATATCATATTCGTTAATTTTTAGTGTGTTTCGGATCCGAACGGGATCAGCTTGTGAAACCATACCCGGTACACTTGATAGAAAAAATATTTCAATAATGCCATTAGATTCATGAAATACAAGGATTTCAAAAATATAAGTTTTATAATTTTCTATATCTAAAAATATCAGATACAGCTTAATTACGTGTATTTTCTTTACTACTGATATTAATTTGTCTTATCTACTATTCATAGTACTATTCTACATTATTCATCCATCTCTACATTTTTCTATATCTATTCTTACACTCTACAATACTTATTTTCTACTTTTTACTTTTCCCATACACATTTAATCACATCATACCTTACAACTTATTACTTTTAAATTAACAAAAATACAAAACAAAAAAACAAATATCTTCTCCCTCTCCCTCTTCTCAAACCGTGCCCCTCTCTCTCTTTCACCTCTATTTATTTTCCTTTTCAATTTATTTTAATTACACAATTTTCCTCCTCGAAACTCTATAAATACCATATCTCCCTCCATTTTTTCACACACTCATTTACATTAACAAAACACTCTGAAAATCACTCCTCAATTCTTCTCTCCAAAAACTCTCTTTCACTTTTCCCATTTTCCTACATTCTTTCTACACACATACTACACAAACCTCTCTTAAACTACCAACCAAATTTTTATCTTTGGTAAATTTCTTAATATATTTTTCTTACCATGTCATGTAACTTAACATGACCATGGTATATGTTTTTTTAACATTTAAATGTTATAAAAGTAACATAATGTTCATGTTTTGTTGTTCATAATAAACTACATTTTTATTATTATGTTGTTTATTTATTGTTATTATGTACATGTTATTATTATTATTTTAACCTAACTTCTATATTATATTATCTATATTTATGTATCTATATATATTTCTTAGAGCATATAAGCGCACTAACATAACCGTTATTTATTTATTTACGCTTGCAATTTATTTTTTATTATGTGCTTTAATATTAAAACTAGACTTTCTAGTCTTAGACTTGTCATCATCAAGTCAAAACTATTTTCTTATTTGTTTTTTTTTCTTTCTTTGGACTTGCCCATGATTAAGTCCGAAAACTTTGAAATCAAGCTAAGACTTTCAATACTTGATATTTATTTCTTACTCATCCGTATATTTTTCAATCATCTTATTATTATTTTTGTCATGTTACTAGCTACATACTCATTGATTCATACATGATCATATTGATTGTTGTCTTAATAAGAATAAAAAGTTTTCTCTTAAAATAAAAGAAAACAAACTCAACTTATTTTAAAAGTGTACTTTTATCATTAGGAAAAAGTTTCATTAAGATTAAAATTTCATTTCAACCAAATACTTTCAAAGAAATTTTTTATAAAAATCACCATAAATTCTAGTGTTGTTAACATACAAAGCTTTTATAAAAAAACTAAGAAACTTTTATTTTATTTTCAAAATACTGTTAAAAGACCTTAAGATTGATAATACTTTTCCATAAGAAACTTTCTTAAAAACTTGATTATAAAATTCTTACTCGTATTTTTAGTATATATAAAGACTAACACAAGTTTTCTAAAATAAGTTAAGAATCAACTCACCAAGTAAAGTATACCTAAGGAATAAAATTTGTGAGTAACTTAGAAAGACTAAAGTTTTTGAATAAAAATTATCTTTTAAGAATATAGGAAAATAAATTATATCACATATTTAATGATTTAAAAATCTTTAGTTTTATTTCCAAACAACTCAATATAATTTTGTCAAACTTCACTTTTTCAACTACTAAGACAAGATTGTTTTATGAAAAATCATTGGTTAAGACAACATCATTAAAATCATGTATATATTATGAGTTGCATATGTATTAAAAGGATTTTTCAACTATATATATATTTATATAATTTCTATGGGAATTTGGTTGATAAAAAATTTGGAAAAATCATATTTTGAAGGTTGAAATTTTTGTGTTGACTCTATACTGCATCTTTTAGAGACCTAAATGACTTTTTATGAAGGAAATAACCTTATAAATGGATAGATTTTTTGGAGAAGATAGAAAACGGTATATAATATAAAAATTCCAAGTTAAAATGAGTAAGTTATGAACATTTAAGTTGAATTTCATCGCATATGAATTTTGACGAACTTAGTAAAATAGAATTTCAAGTTTAAGTGGAACTTCCAAGAAATACTCATTTTGAGTATTTTCTCTTGTTAGGTGATGTGAGTCTGAGCTTCCTTACCTGAGGATTATTTGACTAGAACCTTCTACACCATGGCCGAGTGAGTTTAATTTAAGTTCTTACATTTTTGTACTTATGTTTTTGCTTGTAGTTTAGCACTAGACTTGAGGAAAAGATAAAACATGATAACGCAATGCTCTACTTATATGATTGAAATTATGTTAAGCATATCAAGGCGGGAATTATTAATTAATCATTGTATGACTTAGTATAGGAATGATTTGTCTGCAAACTCTATGATTTCTTTTAAAATATCTAATATTATGCCATAATTATTTAAATAAAATGATTCATGCATAACAGGTAGTGAGTCATATTTCATTCATTATTATACCCTTGGTGGGACAAAGGCATAGTAATGAGGGCCGTAGAACCCAAAAATCTATTTTATGGCTTTGATCACTCGCAAAAAATATGGATGGATACCTGAAATAACTACAATTTATCGGCTAGTAGTGGCTCATATAAAAACTTCAAAAACTTTATTTGCAAACTATGGTCTTGTTGCTCAGAACACCTAACCACCGAATGAAGTGGTAAATCCATTCAAACATATGATTCTCAAAAAATCGTATGTATTGTTGCTCACGTGTTTGATTGCATCTCTTATGTTTTTGAAATAACTTGTTTAAATATTGATTTTTGAGTACTTTATTTGTAGAATTAATTCTCACTAATCAAGAAGCTTACCCCCTCATAGATATCTTTTGTAACACCCCTATCTATGGTTGACGCCCTAAGGTTTTTTCTCTCAGGTATTATCTTTTAAACTAATGAGTTTTCCGAAGAAGTCAAAGACTAGCTGTAGACTTAGACTTCTAAGTAAATCTCTAATGCATTTAATTTGACTAGACTTTGATAGACTATATCTTTGGTCCTCTATGATTGTGAATGTATACCTTACACCCGGTATCGAAACTTATGGGATGACTAAAGTTGTCATACTTAAACTTTAATATTGAGTGTTGTAGACTATTACATTTAAGGTACCCTTTGGGGCGTAACACTTCATCATTGCAAGGGTACTTCATTTACAACATTGCTTGTATATGTGGATGATGTTATTATTGCTAGCAATAACAGCATACACACCAAAGCACTTAAAAATTATTTGAATGCTTGGTTCCACATAAAAGATCTTGCTCATCTAAAATATTTCCTTGGTTTAGAGGTGACTCATACTTCTAATGGTATTGCTTTATCATAGCGTAACTATGCCTTGAATATTCTACAAGAGGCCGATCTCCTTAGCAGCAAACCCTTATCTTTTCCTATCGAGCAAATTTACAAGCTAGCTCTAGATGATAGTGATCTTTATGTTGATCCAGGATCTTATCAATGCCTAATTGGTAGACTAATTTACCTAACCATCACTCACCCAGAAATTTGTTACTCATCCATATTCTTTCCCAATTCATGCATCAGCCTCGTCAAGGACATTGGGCAGCAACTTTTCGTGTATTATGATACCTAAAATTAGCCCCAAGGTATCTTTTTGTCATATAAATCTGATCTTCAACTTCATGCTTATTGTGACTCAGGTTGGGCCGATCGTCCTATTACTCGTCAATCGCTTACTAGCTATTTTATTCAATTAGGTTGCTCTCATTTCTTGGAAAACTAAAGAAACAAACTACTGTCTCTCGAGCCTCAGCTGAAGCTGAGTATCTTTCTATGGCAACTACTGCTTGTGAGCTTATTTGACTTCGCATTTTACTTCATGACTTGACAATTCATGTTTCCTCTTTGCTCAATTGTATTGCGACAATCGTGCTGCCATTGACATTTCTGCCAACCATGTTCATCATGAACGCACAAAGCACATCGAAATAGATTGCCACTTTATTCAGATTGCATCAAATCTAGCTCCATCATCACCAGTCACATCCCTCCCAATCTATAACATGTTGACATCTTCACCAAGGCTCTTGGTTCTCGTCAGTTTTGATTTCTTGTTGGCAAGGTGGGCATTCGCAACCTCTATGCTCCAACTTGAGGAGAGCGTATTAACAAATAATTTGTTGTAAATATTTGTTTACTACGTTTAGCTTCCTAGATTTATTAATTGATTGATTCATATTAATTTCCTAGATTTAAGGATTGATTGATTCCTATTAATTTCTTTTGTTTTGTATCATTTTATAGTTTCTTAGGGCTGAGAATTTTCTTGCATAAAAGACATTATTCAACAATGACAAAAGTAGAGCAATATTCCAATATACATTTTGGCAGTGTCAGAGTAGAAGGTTAAAAGTTCGAACCCTTGCACACTCCTTTTAATCCTACTAAAAAAAAAAAAAAGAAAGTTGTTACATAATAAATATAATATTCCATGTCATATGTATAAGATTAAACTTTTAGATTAAATAATTATGATGCTAATCTTAGCAACATTCCTAACTTATGTTTTTTTGCATTTTCTTTTTTTTTTTTGTTAGTCTGTTTTGTTTTTTATTTAGTTGCGAGACTTTATATCTATCACTAAAAATTATTTCACCGTTGAAAAAGCCAGTGCCATAAAGATAATATGATAGGTCTAAAAATTGTTGGTTTTCTTAACTTTCTGTTAGGTTATGTAATTAGGGGGAAAAAGTAATACAGGTCGTAAAATGAAAATAAAAAAAAAAAAATAGAAAAGGTAATGTAAATAAGAGAAAGTGCTGTCGCAAAATTCGAAAACGCAAAAACTCAAATATTTCATAATAAACCCTAGGCCAAAGCCTCTCCTGAATGGTTTTTAATCCTTCCGTCACGTTGATCATGAGTGGCTTATTTATTTATTTATTTTGTCCTTAAATAATGAAGGATGACTGCGTCTGGTTAAAGTGGCATACCTTTCCACGACTCTAAGTTCTAAAAGCGGCCAAGAAGGAGAAGTCCATTGCATCTACGGCGATCTGTCATTTTGTAGCAAAGCCAAAGTCTCACTAGCTCATCTGATACGTGACGCCACATGTAATTCATCTGTGGTGCGTTTGTATGGCATAAACGATAACATTATTCAGAAAGTGCACTTCTAATCTTATACAACAAAAATTTTTATCAACCTTTTTCCGGTGGGGAATTTTCATTAACTTTGTAAAAGGCTTTATCACTGTTTGAAATATACTTCTAATGGCCTTGGGATAGTCGTCTAAAGTTTCTGTGTGTGTAAAAATTTCCGGTAGTCTTATAAAAACCGACTTCTTTATAAGCTACTCAAAATTAACTTATTTTAAATTCAGTTTGATTTAAATTCAGTTTTATTTGAACTTGATTACTAAATTAATTGAACTCCATCTTAAAAGAAAGTTTGCAATAAAGTTTTTTATCAAAATGAGATAAGTTTGAGTTCCCATTTAAGCTTCTAAGTCGACTCATGAATAATTTTGATTAGAGTTGTGAATAGACTCATTAACAAGCTTGCTAATATATTTCATTAACAAACTCATTAATAAGCTTATGAGTTTTTATTGATGACATATTATATTTAAATATATAATTAAAATAAAACAATATTTCTATTGAATATATATATATATATATGCATCTATATTATGCAACTCCTATTTATTACTTTTAGATTTGAAAAGATCAGAATATATGGAAAATAAATCAAACTTAAACTCGAATAAAGCTTGTTTATTTAGATGAAGCTCGCTTGAATTTTAGGTTTGATAAAAAGCTTAGTTCATGCTCAATAAAAGGCTCAGCTCAGATTCATCTTGAATTATAGATGAGACATACTTGGGCTCAAAATAATACTTGTTTACTTAAATTAACCAGTCTTGAGCCTAGATTTTAGACCTTATAAAAAGGTTGGCTCGAAGTCAAGTTTGATAATTTTTAAACAACACGAGTTTGGTTTTGAAAAGTTGGCTTGGGTTGGCTCAACTCATTTGCAATCCTATTTCTTACTTTTTTTTTTTATTTCTCATATATTTTGTTACTTGTAAATATGATATGCTAAGTAAATACATTTAATATTAATTTTTATTATATTGTATTTATAAAATCTAAAGCTAACATGTAAAAGGTGAGTGGAAATTTGACAACGTAATTAAAAGTCCTAATTTTATAAGATTGAAAATGTTAAAAACTCAAATATATTTAAAAAAAAAGAAAAAACAAATTTTAAAGTCAATAAATATTGAACACGACACTATAATTTTCCTTATACTATACCTTTGGGAAAGTGTTGACGGAGGTATTAAAATATCATGTGGAAAGCTTTTTCACTTGTGTATACTTATTTTTTGTTTTTAGTATATAATCATTCGAATATTATTAAACCCCAGAAAAATCTAATTGAAACTACCGTCAATGCCACGTAGAAATGTTCCCTATTTCTGGATAAGATAGAAGTCCCTTTCCAATTTCTGAGGTTTCCTTGAGTTCCACTTCGTTACGTCACGCGGTATATACGTAGCTGTCGGGCTTCCGCGGATATGAAATAATCGAATGCCTCTGGCGATAGCATGGGTTTCAAGTTTCATGACAATTAGGCAAAATAAAAAATTTTAGAGAACATTTTTCGCCTAATGTTGCATTTGATCTTACATATCAACATGAAAAGATTTTTCCTCCAAACTTAGTGTTTCATATAAATGTATATATAATTACTGTTTACACCAATTCATCATAAAATCTGAGGATTTTTTTAATTTAAATAATATTTCGTTTTCTAGTATTAACATTTAAAAAAAAAATACGTGTAATATTTTAAGAATTCATAGTCCTTTTGTATTTTTATAATCTTAAATAATATCTCCATAATTTACCCAATTTTTCCCTAACGAATCGCACTGCGTTCCTTATTGCTCTACACGTATCATAAATGTTGAATATAAGCTCATAAGGAGAGTAAGGGGAGTTTAAAAAAAGAAGAAGAAGAAGAAGAAGATAAGAAAAAGAAGAAGATAAACACTCTGCACCCTTAAACAAAATGTGGGTGGAGAAAAAAACTAACTGAACGAAATCAATCCGTAATCAAATCAAACAAAATAAAAATATGGTATTTTTTTAACAATTTGATTTAAAAAATTTTCAATCTAAACCAATTCATAAATTTATGGTTGGTTTGAATGAGTAAACCAAATCAATCCATAAACCGAATAAACTATTTGAGAAAAATATAATAATATTTTACTTATAAGTATAAGTTTTTTCATGATGATTAATTAAAGATCATCTATGTTCTTATGATTTCATTTGATATTTATTATTTGGTGAATATTGATTAAAATTAACTTGTTCATTTTAAATTTTTTTTTTTTTTATGCTCATGATATATATTCTTTTGTTAATGATGTACTATTACTTTTTAATAGATTTAATTTTGTAAAGTTGAAATTTATTTATTTAGTTATAAACTTTTATTATATATTAATTGTTCAAATATTTTGTTAGTAGATCACTTTTATTGGCTGATGACGTTTGTGATAGATTTTTTTGGGCAAAATTTATTTAGATAATTAACTTGATAGTTCTATTAAAATTAATAAATTATGATTTGCTATGTATTAATTAGTGAATGTATTTTATTGATGAATAATTGATTTCATGGAGGAATAAAAATTGGAAGTACGATGAATTTATAAAATATTTTGCTGTGGTTTGCGATATAAACTTTATAAAATGATATAAATATTTAAACGTTAATACAAATGTAAAAAAAAAAAAAAAAAATAGAACAAAAAAAATAATTAGAATTTTGATTTAATCCATAATCCGAACCGAACCAAACCAAACCGTTATTTTATGGTTTAGAAAATTTTTAATACAAACTAAATTTTTATTTAAGGGTTTAGTTCATGATGGAAAAAAACAAACCTTAAATTATAGTTTGCTTTAGTTTTAGTGAAAACTGAACCAAACCATTCCATACTCACCCCTTATGTTCAATTCTCTAATTAACTTTTAATTTGTCTAGAGAGCAAAATAGAAATTGGATTTAAGAGAGTATGTGAAAAAGTTAAAAGCGACGATGATGTTGTTATGTTGCTCTCAAAAGACTAATTTGGAACTAAGTACAAATTAAAATCCACCATTCAACATATATTTATAAATAATATTGCAGAAAGACGATTCAAGCATAAAAGTCTTGAGCATTATCCCAAAAAATAGTTACAGTCCTCACACTTACGTTCAATATAAAACATCTATAATCTTTCAATAGAAGACGAATATCATAGATAAGTCCGCGCTTATGTCCCATGTCGGAGTCTAAGATCCAATGTTTTTACCATCTTTTATTCTTGAGGTTAAGAAACACCAATCCCTCAACCCATCCAACCTAAGTGAGCACATAATAAAGCAACAACAATGGCAATATTGGCAAATATGCACATGTTAATAGTTCATTGAAACTATATAGATATCTATGTCATACTAATGTATGTGACGTGCATTAGCCAATTTTCGAACCATGACAAAATAACTCCTTGGCAGTAGCTTAGAAGCAGCACTTGGCAGCACAACTATGAAGAGTAGCAAATAGAAGCTTAAGAGTAATCGTGAGGCACTGGTAAAAATTAGATGATAGGATGCAAATTTTTAGAGTAAAGTTCGCCTCTTATAAAATCAGAGTAATTTTTGCCTCTTACTATTAATCTGAGGCAAATTTCACCTCATCTAGTAATCATATGAGGCGAAATTCACCGCTGACAATGACTATGGTAATCCTTGTCAGTGGCGAATTTAGCTTCATGTGCTGATTGGATGAGGTGAAATTACCTTAGATCAGCTCTATAAACAGAGCCTTCCAGTGCGCTCTCTCTCTACATTCACACACACATACACGCAAACACAAACAGGCACACTCTTTCTCTGCTCCAATGCCACCCTTTCTTACTCCTTTCGCTCTCTCTCTCTCATATGCATGCACACACACATAGTGCACTCTTGTTCTCTCTCTCACTCTCACACAAACACACACTGCACTCTCTTCTCTCTCTCTCTCTCTCTCTCTCTCTCACACACACACACACACATATTCACACATTGCACACTAAATTTCCTCACTCGTTTTAAAATTATAGCTAGTATTCTTCTTCATTTATTTTAGTTTTTTACACCAATAAATTTACTGATATTGTATAAAATATATTTTTAGAGTAAAATTGATTTTTTAATTTTTTTTATTTTTGTATAGGTATCTGATAAATTGTTTCTCTCAAATCAGATATTTGGAGTACAACAATCACCAAAAGTTAGTTCAGTTTTTATAATAATTTTAATACTACTATTTAAATGCTAGTAGTTATTATGTATTTATTAATTAATATATATTTAATTTATAGTTATATATTTCTTGTTAGTAATTAAAAAATTATATATATTTAGGATGTAGCAATTATATATTACTATTTAATACATATTTATTGTGTTTAATAGCATGACACGTAAATTAAATACAAATATTTAAAATGTTACTATTTATATATTTATTAATTAATGTATACTGGATTTATAGTTATGTATTTCTTGTTAGTAATTCAAAAAATTATATATATTTAGGATGTAGCAATTATATATTATTATTGAATACATATTTATTGTGTTTATGGCATGACACGTATATTAAATACAAATATTTAAATGTTACTATTTATATATTTATTAATTAATGTATATTGAATTTATAGTTATGTATTGCTTGTTAGTAATTCCAAAAATTATATATATTTAGTATCAAGTAATTGTATATTATTATTTAATACATGCTTATTGTGTTTAACTTCATAACACGTAGATTAAATATAACTATTTAAATGGTAGTATTTATATATTTATTAATTAATGTATATTTAATTTGTAGTCATGTATTTCTTGTTAGTAATTCAAAAAAATATATATATATTTAGGATTTAGCAATTATATATTATTATTGAATACATGCTTATTGTGCTTAATTGCGTATAGAGTTTAATAATATGTTAATTTAGAAGATAGTATTTTGATATTAGATGCTTAGATATTTATATGGAAATACCTTATATGAATAAAATGTGGTAATTAATTAAATGCCAATTTAGTATGTCTACACGAACTTAGCATATGAAGCATGATTTGGCAACTATGCGATACAGAAACAGGGTTAGAGAATTTTTACAAACTACTATAAACCATAGGAGGTGGATGGATTGATTAGATGTCGTTGTAAAGATTGTCTCAATAATTCATGGTAGTTATTCAAATTATTAAGTATCACTTCCTCAAGAAGGGAATGGCTTGAACCTACTTACCTTAGATTTTCTATGGTGAGGAAGTAGTTGAAGATGAGGTCAATGATAATGTTATCATGGATGAAGGGAGTAATCTACCTAAACATACACACTTTGAAGATGAAGCAGATCAAGAACTTTTGGAAGACATTACCACTAACATAAGCAATTGAGGAAGATGATGTTCATAGTGGAGATGAAAGTAGTGCATTTGATGGAGAGTGGTGGACTAGAATGTTTGAAAAAGCAAAGAGTCTAGTATATCCGGGTTGTACAAAGTTCTCTTTATTATCGATAATACTTCACATGGTAAATCTAAGGGTTAACGGTAAACAATCAGTGAAGTCATTAACAATTAGCTTGCTTTAATAAAAAGTTTGTTACCAGCTGATAATTTTTTACCATCATCATAATACGAAGCATGAAAGTTTTTGAAGCAGTTGGGCATAGATGCAAACATGATCCATGTGTGCAAAAATGATTGTGTGCTGTTTCTGAAAGAATTCCAAAGTCTTGATAACTGCCTAATGTATGGTGAAGAAAGGTGGAAGCTTCATTCAAGGAAATAAAAAAAAATACCAGTTAAGGCTTTGTGGCATTTTCAATTAATTGCAAGATTAAAACAGTTATTCATGTGCTAGAAGATGGCTCGGAGATCAGATGGCACAAAGAAAATTACGTATTGGTAGAGGGTATATTGAGGCATCTCATGGATTCCAAACAATGAAAAGGATTAGATGGTAAATACCTTTGGTTTGTGTCGAACCCCTAAAGTATGCAACTAAGACTTACCACCAATAGGTTCAATCCCTATGCAAATATGAGCACAACATATAGTGTGTGGCTGGTTTTTATGTTTATATACAATGTTCCACCATGGAGATACATGAAGGAGCCATATATGATGATGTCCCTTTTAATTTCGGGGTCAAAATCTCCAAGTAAAGATATTGATGTGTACTTATAAGCCCTTATAGAAGAGCTGGAGAACTATGGGCAAGTAGTGTGAAAACACTAGATGTAGTGGACGGATGGACATTTGAATGCATGCTGCATTTTTGTGGACTATCAACGACCAGCATACGATGACATATCAGGTTGGGCAAATCCTATATGTAACGTTAACTACATAAGTTGGCATTCAAACAGTAAGTTTCACTATATTGGCCATAAACGGTTCTTGCCTCCAAAGACATAAATGGTGCCGTGAAAGCACAAGTTTCGAAGACACCATAGAAACGAGAGTTCGGCCAAGAGATTTGACTGGAGCAGACATTATGGATCAATTGAGTCGGTATGAGTAAGTCATATTGGGAAAAATGCAAAAGTGGATCGGTGATTGGAAGAACAAAGATGGTACAAACCAATATAAGAAGTCGGTTGCCATATTAGAATGAACTGCACATATGACATAACCTTAACGTGATGCATATTGAAAAGAATATGATAAGTGTCATGAGACCCTTAATCTTTGTGTTTAGTTAGACATATTTGTTATGCAATTTTTGTGATTTGTTGAAAAAAAGGACACTTATTTTGTAGGAAAAAAAAATCATGTCAGGGATTAAAGAGCTCATTTTGAAGATTTCATGATGATCCAATAGAAATTAAGGCAAATTAATCAAGTTTCGACTAATTTTACAAGAGGAACAAAGTTTCTTCTTTCATCCTCACCTTTAACATGGCCATGCTAGACATCAGGGGTAAGATCAGAAGCATCAGAAGAGAAAAAGTTTTCAGCCTCACCTCCGGCATGGCCATGTAGAACACCAAGGATGAAAACAACAAGCATCAGAGGCAAAAATTGAGCATTCTGACTTCATCCCCATCCCGATCCTGGCCATATTGATGCCCATGCTAACATGGGTTTTATGAGAAAACTATAAATAGTGCCATGTTTTCTTATTTTAAAAGCTTTAGATCATTTTAAGCCTTAAGAGAGAAATTACGAAGGAAAACACAAAGAACTTGTTGGAGAACCACTTAAATATCATAAGATATCAATTAGGGTTTATTCTTTCTATCATGATTCTTTCTATTTCCTCTAGATCTATTGTTCTTATTGTAAATCCTATGGAGGAATAGATTCTTATACTCTTCATCTTGTGAAGCCCTAACCATGTGAATTGAATTGATTTTTTATTAATAAATATCCATACCTTTACATCTATTCATGTGATCTAATTGTCTTGTGATTGATTTGTGCACAAATTAATTGCATGCTTGATTCTTATTTGATTGAAAGAGGTTTCATTCAATTAGATAGATCTTCATAAATTGTGAAATTGCTCATTCCACCTAGAGGTAGGGAAATTACGATTTTCTACTACAAGGATTTACTTCTTGTTATAAGGATCATGTTCTTTCATGCAATCTTATGTGATGTTAGTAAGGGAGAGGTCTCCACTACCTTATGTAGGGTTATAAATTGATTAATTTGATAGAGTAATTGATGTAATTGTTGAGATCTTGTAGTGCAAAGCATGAATGATTCTTTAATCAATCCATTATCATAAGAACTTTAAGGTTTAGGATGGATCGAGGTAGAGAGTATGCCTTGTGATTGAATTCATCTTTGAAAGCATACTTATTTCATCTTAGGATCTGCTTTATCTTTTTTTAGTAGTTTTATTGTAGATTTCCCTTCAAAACTTAGGCTAAACAATAGAGGACTAGAAATACTAGTATTTGTTTTCAAAATCCCTAAAGACGAGACCCTAAAATCTATGCTACATTGAATAGGTAATCTTATCTAGCTCATATCGTAGATTTCATCAGGTTTATAAATTTTAGAATTTGATATGATCGGTAAACGTGCATCAAGTTTCTTGGCGCTGTTACCGGGATTTTGAAAAGCAATATTAGGAAAAGTCTCATTATTTACTACTTTAGTCATTTTTCTTTTATTTTTTACTCTTTCCCCTAACTTTGAATAATTCTTATTTGTTTTGTTTCTTGCTTTTGGTGTATGACAAGGAGCCTTTCGTCAAATATTCTTGATTTAGACCTTGAAATCGAGAGGACAATCCATAGAATCCACAATAATACGACTGATGAATTTTCTAAGCAATTAACGATTAAGGGACAATCATTTAAGCTGGGAGGAAAGGCTTAAGCAAAAGAGGAATTATTTAAAATTTTTTATGATAATAGATCATAATCATCCAAGCACAGTCAAGAGAAAAAGTAAGTTATGGATGAGGAATATCATAAAACTAACTTAAATACACAAGACCTACTCTTGATGGCACCTGTCCGACCATTGTGAAGCCTCCCATTGGCGCTAACAACCTTGAAATTAAAGGTGTTGTCATTTAAATCTTGCAAAACATTGCCAATTTGATGGGCTATTGAATGAGGATCCACATGCACGTATTCAAATTTCTTGGAAATATGTGAGACCTTCAAGAATAATAGGGTGGCTGATGATGCGATTCACCTAACACTATTCCCTTTTTCGTTAAGAGGGAAAGTTAAGAATTGGTTGACTTCCTTGAGAGTTGGAGCTATCACCACATGGAGGATATGGTCAAACAATTTTTAAACAATTATTTTCCTCCATGCAAGATAACGAAGCTAAGGAATGATATTTCTTCCTTTGTCTAAATGATACTGGAACTTTGTATGACGCATGGCAAAGGTGGAAAGAATTGTTAAGGCGATGTCCACATCACCAATTACTATTACCACTAGTAAAAAAGTAGGTCCGAGAGGTGAATTTTTCACCTTAGTAGCTTCGAATTTTGGCTCAGTAGAGTTATTGAGGTGAATTTTTCACCTCAAAATTTCGCATTTTGAGGGCCGTCATGTTAGGAAAAAGAAGGTGAAAATCGCTGCATTACTTTTCACGTGAGGCGAAATTCACCTCATATTTAAAACATGAGGCGAGTTTCGCCTCATTACATTGCTAAGTGCCATGTCAGAAACTCACCTCATGTTTTAAATATGTTTTTTTTTTTTCCATAAACTTTCTTTCTTATTTACGGGACGTATTGTAGTTATTTTATAAAAATTTTTATAATTAATATTATAAATTTATTAATATTAATATTTTATTTAAAATATTAGGTTGATAATCATAATTAATATAACTTTTTTATTCTAAACATTAGAAATAGTAAAAATATTATGATATTATAAAAATGTTTATATTGTTATAAATATTATAAATTAGAAATCATAATATACCTAAAACATGAAATAAATTTTATCAATAAATACAAAAAATTTGTAAATTAAAATGAAAAAATTATACTTTATATTATATTGATTTTGATGTTGTTGAACTTGTAATAATAAATGATGAAAGCCTACATAAATAAATACAAATAAATAATCACATATAAAAACTAAATATAAAATTTAAATAAAATCAATACAAATACAAAATGAATTACCGATGTGGGAAACAATTCTGAAAGAACAAATTTTGGAGAAGGAAATCGGAAGGAAAGAAATGAAAAGCATTTAGTTGAGAAGAGAAGCAGAGGGAGGTATACATAAATGGGTGACTGGGATGATGAGGCGAAGTTGGCCTAATATTTGGGAATCTAAGGGGAAATTGGCCTCATGAGTTGAACAATGAGGCCAACTTTGCCTCACATCACCAAATGAGGCGAATTTTGCCTCATTGTGAAAATTTAATTTTCCCGCACCTGTTTTTTTCTCGCGCGCGATCCCTCTCGTTTTTACACATTCATTATTCATTTGGGTAATGTACTTTTATTTATTAAAAAATAATTTTAAAAAGTATTTATATAGATTAAATATTAAATTTGAAATAATATATATAATATAAAAATAATTTATTAATCAATTGATTTACTAGTAGATAAGATTGAAGAGTTACAATTAAAAATCTTAAGAAAAAATTCGTAAAATCAATTATTTACGTTTATGGAGGATTTTAAAAAATAAAATGATCGTAACATGATAATTTTTGTATTAATATATAGTTTCGTCTGACATTTGTATTTTCACAAGATCTTTTAATAATATTAAACATATAAAAGTACATTTGGACATTTATAAAAATTTAATATTAAAATATATTAATTATAATACCATAAATTATTTCATATGTAATGCATAATTATATATTTATCGTATTTGTTATGAAATTGTACGTACGAACATAAATATTTATTATGAAAATCCATGATTTATAATCTTATAGATTACTTGATATTTAATATGTAAATAAGATATTGATAAAAGTATATGATAATTACTTAGTTTGCTGAGGAAAATTTTTCAAACCATATATAAATCTTACTCTTAGAAAATTATATGAAAAATGATGTGTGAAATATGTATTGAAAATTTTTTTGAAGTTCAACATCTTAACATCAAAATTTGTGCATTTAACTAGAATCTTACAATTTAAATTCATTATTTATAATTTTATAAAACAATTAATGTAAATAATTTATTAATAGTAGTTTTTAGTTTTGTGCAAAATTAAACACACAGACATATATTTTAAACGTTTTGTAAAAATGTCAGAAATAAAAATGTGTTATTTTTAAAATATAAATTTATTGATATAAATGTGTAAATTATATATTGATATATGCTATTTTTTCTTTTCAATTAAACATGCCATGCAAAATTTTGCACGATTTTCGTAAATAATATATATTATTAAAGGAAAATCGCCTACTTTGGTGTTCTTAAGCTTTTGGATTTAAATTTATTTCATTTGTCAAATTGAAACTACTCCCTCTATAAAATTTAAACCAATCGCAAATTTTTTTACATAAATAACCATTCCCTTTTTTTTTCACTCTGAAAAGATTAAATTGTAATTTATATTTATATAAACAAATAGAAAAAATCATTGTCACGCCCTGAAGGGTACCCTAAACGTAGCAATCCGCCGTACACAATATTAAAGCCTAAGAATGACCACCTCAGTCACACGAAGGCTTCCATACTATGTACAAGGCGTCTAACATATAAAGGAGACACATCGGAATGATACATTTTATGTTGATACAATTGAGTAACAATGTAAAGGAAATACAATTTACTATACTTCAAATACAAATCACTATACTTCAAAATATAAATCATTCAACTTCGATTACATTCATCTACAGACTTCCCTACATAAACTATTACAAGACAAATCATAAACTAGCTGATAACTTCAATATTCGCATTTCTTGCTGGAATCCCGAAGCCATTCTCGACTTCAACCATCTCGATCCCCACTTTGCATTCTTGAGATAACCTGTTTATTTAAACAACTATTGGGGTATAAGCTACACTAGCTTAGTGAGAATTCCCTTAGTTCCGTACTAGAACAAGCAAGCATTAATCAATCATATGCTATGCATGAACAAACACGTAAATAAGCAATTATGTATATGTATCCGGAACCCACACACAGAACGGATTTACGCCCTCCGTATCTTGGGTTAGGGATGGTATTGAATTCTACACTACTGCTGCTAGTCCCCAAGCCCTCGGCTCATAGCACTCGCCTCGGCTAGGCTCACACATGGAATGCATCCCCGATGCGCCTTAGTTCCCTATGAATGAGCTATGATCCCGGGTCTCATTATCCAAATGAGTCCTCGGACCATACCGATCGACTTGCGTAGGAGTAGCACGCTACCAAATGCAATATGTCCAATGCGATGCATGATCAATTTACTATTTGCTTAGGTCAAAATATTTATACATTCTTTAGAGTGACCAGCCAATATCATACACATAACATAAATAATATGAGCAGTGCAGTTATCCAATCAAATCGTGGTTTCGATATGCTTTATTATTCTTTAGCATACATTCATCACAGTCTCATCACATATCTCCCATCCCGATTCATATCGATTTTTATCTTGTTCCTATAATTCTAATGCAACTAACTACAAGCACAATCAAGGTAACAAAACAAGGAGAAAACTCACTCGGCCATTGGATCACCAATCTTCTAGTAATAATAATCTGGTGGTAGGGAATCATCGAATTCGGGATCACTTAACAAGGAAGAAATACTCTAATAATTATTTCAACTCAAACTAATCTAAACGATCTCATACGAATTATCAAATTCGTAATTTTCGTCCTAAGCGGAAATTCCAACTTAAAACGGTCATAACTTGGTCATTTTAACTCGGAATCTCGCAAATTATATATCGATTTCTATCTACTTCGAAAGATCTATCTATTTATAATATTATTTTCAAGTTTTGAAAATTTTGAAGCTTCAAAAAGGTCGGATCAGATTAGGGCAGCAACAATTTCAATTTCCGAAAAAATAGTTTTGTAAATGCTTGAAATGTTTCTACTTGTCAATTCAATTATACATGCAATATGAATGATTTACTAATATGAATGACATGATGAGCTTAATGCATGCATGATCTTAATGATTTTTGCAACAAGGAAATTTTGTAACTTTTTATTTTGCAAGACCATAATAACAACTATTTATGAAAAGTCTAGTTTTCTAACTTTGAGCATTTCTATTTGTTTTGGATTTAGTACTTAAGAAAATATAATTATTTTTGTTAAAATTGAGTCTTCATTATATATATTACTTATGACCTTCATTGCTACATAAAAATTTCCATTTTACACTTTATAAACATGTTTTCAAGTAGGGTTGATTCCAAAATCCGAATTTGGTAGAAATTGGTTTTTGAGTGATCCCTTTGGGAAAAACTTGTTTAAAGCATTAAAATTTAGGGCTTTACTATATCAATACCTAAGGACTTCATTTAACACATAAAACTTGCAATTTGAGCTCAAATACTAAGTGATTACTTATGCATCATCTCAAATTACGAATTTGACAATTGATCACTAACTCAAAATTTTTCATTTTAATTCCATTACTTGTTTAACACCTTACTCATGCCTAAACTTATTTTAACTTGTAAAAATCATTGCTTAATGATATCTATTACCTATGTACTTCATTTTTCACATAAAACATGAGTTTTGGAGTTGATACATGGGTTCTAAAAATTGGTCTTAGTTGGGATCCGAATTTACAAAATTCATTTTTGGTTATATCTTTTGATAAAATCTATCTAAGCTCATGAAAATCCATTCCTTACATATCATATCTTATGAGCCTTTTATTTCTTAAATAAAAACTTCATTTTTGAGTTGGAAAACATGTTTTTAAAATAGGCCTTAGCCAAAATCCGAAAATGAAATTTTTATTTGGAAAATAACTTTTGAAAATAACATTAGATTCTTGTAAAAAGAAGTCTTGATGATATTCATATATTAAGCCTTCATTTTCTTAAGAAAAATTTACATTTTGACACTTGGAAAATGGTTTTTAAATATTGGTCTTGCCAAAATACGAATTTAAAAACAATTTTGTTCAAGTTCAAATCTAAGATCTACACATAATATGAACATACACCTAGATGAAAACCCATGAAAACAAACTTTAAACTCATAGATCTAAACTTTGCTCATCAAAATTACTCATTTATGTTATCTATACCCTAAGCCCTTCATTTTAAATGAAAAAACACATTTTGAAGTTGAAAAACCACTTTTCTAACTATGGTTCCATTTTCATCAGAATTTTTAAATTGATTGTTGAAAACAAAATAGATCTAGGGTTCCTACAACTTTCCCACCATCATCAAGCTATAGCAAGTTGTTCATGAACATAAACAAAAATCTAATGCATCTATGAAATCAAAACTTTAGATCTAGTTTTCTAAACTAGTTTTACATGCATGAATCACTAAGATAGACATGTAGATGCTAGATCTATGCATAAATCATAAGGAATAACAAAAAACAACTCAAATACAAGATCTATGGCATAAACAAAAATCAAAGCTATAAAAAGTTAGATTTACAATATATATCAACTTTAAACAAGAAAATAATTGGAATACAAGATAATAAAAGTAGAGAAAAGGAGAGTTTCATTTTTGGCATCATCATCCTAAGCTTTTAAGCTTATGGAAGGTCATTTGATGCATGAAACCTTCATTACGCTTTACCTATATCACATATGGAGGCTTTGAGATGAAGATTTGCTTAAAAATCTTCAAGGAATATGCATGGAGGCTCAAGAATGGAATGGGGGCAGCTTGTTCTTCTAAGAACAAGAGCAAAAATGGAGAGGAAAAAGAGAGAAAAGTTCAAGAATAAAAGAGGAAAGTGAGTAAATGAAAGAGAGAGAGAGAGAAAATGAGAATGAATGAAAGAAGAAAAAAAAAATAAAACAAGGGCCAAATAACCCATGCTACATGTGAAATGTAGAGAGAGGAGAGAGAGGGTTTTGTTGAAATTTGACTCAAAATTGAATTGTATAATTAATGTGTAATGTAACTTTTTGAAGAAGGATTGAAATATAATTAATTTTAGTCAAAATAGAAGTAAATAAAGGACAATGGCAGCCATAAAGAGCGTCAAAAATCTGCCATCAATTGGGGATAAAGTGTAGAAAGATTGAAGTGATATGTGTAAGGTGTACTTGAAGGTATGAGTTGTAAATGTACTTTATTAATAAAATAAAATTAGAAAATTTATTCCAAATAATTGTAGCAGATTTTTCATAATTAAAATTAAATAATTATTTGAATTATTTTAGTATTTTAACAATTATGTTATCGGTATGATCAAAATACGCGAATATAGGCTATAAATAATATTTTTATAACCCAAAAAATTCTAAAAAATTATTTTATGAAAATATAAATATTTTTCAAATATTTTTCAATTATTAAATTAATTTATTTTATTTTTAGTATCGGGTTTTAAATAGAATCTGATCCTGTAAAGACCCGAAACGAACTAATTTTTGGAAAAACAAAATTTTCTATAACATATAAAATATTTATCTCAAAATATAAGGCTTTATAAGAGTAATAAAATTTTGTAATGAAATAAAAATGAATAGTGCAAAAGGCTAATCAATTACCGGTAATAATGGAAATACGATAAAAGGTTATAACTGTAACTTTTATAACCCGAAAAATTATATAACTGATATATTTAGAAATATTATGAAATTACGAGTCTAATGGTACTATTGGCATATTTTTGATATCTCGAGCCCCGAGACACACTTTTTGAAGTCTGTATCCGAACGGGTTCGAAATAGGTCAAAAATTTACCAATCTGATATTTTTAAACAAACTCATATTACTATGAGCTATTCTACATATTTAACTATATCTCGGCCTCTAGGGTTAGGGGCGCTAGATTGCCCGACTTACACTATTGTATTCCGGTTAGGGTTTCCAGGTGATTTTTCGGTTTAGGCCTTTGCCAATTTGGAAACTGATATTTATGTTTATACAACATATTTAAATTGAGAAATTTATTTTAAATTTTATTTTTGTAAGTATTTAATATCTCTTAATGTTCTCGGAATTCCTGAATTGAGTTTTATTTTCGAAGGTCAATCATTATTTACTTTTTAATAGTTTGTTTTTGGGCTTTATATTACCCGATTTTATAAGCCGGAGTTAGATATGGAATTTTTCGTACGTCATGGTTTTGAATTTGAAGACCACTGTGTTCTTATTTTATTTTTAAAGATTTTCATTTTCTCAAGATTAAGAAGTTTCTGAATTCGTTCATGTTTTTGGACTAGTTGAAATTCGGTTTTAATTTGGAGTGATTTTTAGGGTTTATCTCCGAAGTTCATCTTGAAATTATTTACTGAAATTTTCTGGGGCTTACAATCATCCTCTATATAAAATATTTTCTATTAAATTCAGAATCTATATAGAACTTTTCAAAGTAAAGGCTATTATTATTATCATTGACCTATTTAGTAATTCATGATCTTTTTCTATCATATTTTGCAAATATATTACGTGATTAACAAACGAAGTAATTGATTTATACTTATCAATTTGTTTTATATATGTTCGATTATGGAATATGGAAATGTATCGTGGGTGCGTCGAATGCTTTTATAATTAAATTAGACATGCATGGTAATCATAATTGAAATTGACCATACTAAGGGACAAAACATGACGGTAATCATAATGATCCGCATGACATACAAAGTGCTAGAGAAGTTTAGGAACAAAACATAAACACCACAGCCTGAACAATAAAAACCATGAAAAAAATGGAACACAACAGCACCTACTGTCACTGTTTGTCATGCCCCAAAGGGTACCCTAAATGTGGCAGTCCGTCGTACATAATATTAAAGCCTAGGAATGATCGCCTCAGTCATGCAAAGGCTTCCATACTCTGTACAAGGCGTCTAACACATGGAGGAGACACATCGGAGTAATACATTTTATATTGGTACAACTTGAGTAACAATGTAAAGGAAATACAATTCACTATACTTCAAATTACAATTCATCAAAGATTTCGATACACAAACTATTATAAGAGAATTCACAAAACCAAGCTAATATCTTCAAGTATTCATACTTCTTGCTGGAATCCCAAAGTCATACTCGGCTCCAACCATCTCGATCCCCACTTAGCATTCTTCAGATAACCTGTTCATTCAAACATCCACTGTGGTATAAGCTACAATAGCTTAATGAGAATTCCCTCAATTCTGTACCATAACAAGCAAGTTAAAAATCACCCATATGCTATGCATGAACAAACACATGAGCAAACAATTATGTATGGGTATCCGGAACCCATACACAAAACAGATTTACGCCCTTCGTATCTTAGTTTAGGGATGGTATTTAAAGTCTACACTATTGTTGCTTGTCCCCGAGCCCTCGGCCCATAGCACTTGACTCAGCTAGGCTTACATATGGAATGCATCCTCGATGCGCCTTAGTTCCCTATGAATGAGCTCTAATACCAGGTCTCATTATCCAAACGAGTCCTCGGACCATACCGATCGACTTGCGTAGGAGTAGCACGCTACCAATGCAACATGTCCGATGCGATGCATGACCAATTTAATTTTTGCTTAGGTCAAAATATTCATACATTCTTTAGAGTGACCAATCAATATCATACACATAATAGAAGTAATATGAACAGTGCATTTATCCAATCAAATCATGGTTTCAATATGCTTTAGTATTCTTTGGCATACATACATCAAAATGTCATCATCTATCCCATCCCCATTCATATAAGTTTTTATTTTGTTCCTATAATTCTAATGCAACTAGCTACAAGCACAAACAAGGTAACAAAATAAGAAGAAGACTTACTCGGTCATTGGATCACCAGTCTCTTAGTAAAAGTAATCCGGTGGTATGGAATCGTCGATTTTGAAGTTACCTAAAAAGGAAGAAATATCCAAATGAGTATTTCTACTTAAAACTAATCCATTCTATCTCATACAAACTATCAAATTCATAATTCTCGTCCTAAGTAGAAATTCCAATTTAAAACAGCCATAACTTGGTCTTTTAACTCGGAATTTAGCAAATTATATACCGATCTCTATCTACTTCAAAAGATCTATCTAATTCTAATATCATATTTAAGTTTTGAAAACTTGGAAGCTTTGAAAAGGTCGGATCAGAGCAGAATAGTAGTGAAAACCGATTTAGAAAATTGATTTTGTGAAAGTTCATGAAGTTTCTACTATCCAAAGCAAGTAGTCATGCAATATGAACAAATTATTATCATAAATGATATGCCATGAGATATATATATATATATATATATACATGTTCTTGATGATATTTAATAAAAGAAATCTTTAGAAAACCTTTTTCTTTGTAAGACTTTATGAAAAATCAACTTAGAAGGCTAGTCTTGTATTCTTGACAATCCTCACTTGCTTTTAGAAAAATTACTTGATAAAATTTATTTATTCTTGTTAAAATTAAGCTTTTATCATGTATATTCCCTAAGGCCTTTGTTTTTCAATAAAAATTTCCATTTTACACTTTGTAAACATGTTTTTAAAATTGGTTCATCCCAAAATCCGAATTTGGTAAAAATTGTTTTTGGTGGTGATTCCTTTAAGTAAAAATCATTTGATACTTAGAAAATTAAGGCTAAAACATACCTAGCCACTAAGGACTTCATTTATTTAATAAAACTTCTATTTTGAGTTTGAAAAGTATCGGTTTTCATACCATATTTTTCTTAGCAACTCCCATCTTAATTTATAAAAATCATTACTTGATGATACCTATGACCGAAACTCCCCGTTTTTCATATAAAACACAAGTTTTGGAGTTGATAAATGGGTTTTTAAGGCATGGTTTTGAAACCATTCGAATTTACAAAATGTGGATAAAACTCAAATTTCATATTTTGTAATCTCTTCCTATTTTTTAGAATCTCTACTAGTAGATCTACCATTTACTTATCAAAAACATCTCCTATTGATACCTATTCCATAAGCCTTCCATTTTCTAAACAAAACTTTCATTTTGGGTTGAAAAATGAGTTTTCAAATTGGTCTTGGTTGAGATCCGCAATTTCAAATTTATTTTTGACATATCTATTGATAAAATCCATCTAAGCTTAGGAAAAATCATCCTTTACATATCATATATCTTAAGAGCCTTCTATTTCTTAAATAAAAACTTCATTTTTGAGTTGGAAAACATGTTTTTTAAACTATGCCTTGGCCTACATCAGAAAATAGGATTTTGTTTGAAAATTAATCTTTGAAAATCACCTTTGAACCATATAAAATGAAGTCTTGATGATATATATACATTAAGCCTTCATTGTCTCAAGTAAAAATTTCATTTTGATACTTGGAAAGTGGTTTTTAAAAATGGGTCTTGCCTAGATCGAATTTTACCATTTTTTATACAAGTTCAAAACCAAGATCTATACTTAATATGAATATAAATATAAAAGAAATCCATGATAGTAAACTATAAACTCATAGATCTAAACATAAGCATAATCAAAGCTACATAAAAAGCTAGATCTACAAAATATAACTACTTCTAGCAAGAAAATAATAATATTACAAGAGAGTAAGCATGGATAAGAGAAGTGTTTCATTTTGGCATCATCATCCTTAACTTTTAAGCTCATGGAAAGTCATTTGATGCATGAAACTCTCACTATACTTTACCTATATCATCTATGGAAGCTTTGGACAAGAGTTTTATCAAAGGTTCTTGAAAAAATCTGTGTGGAAACTCATATAAGAAATAGGGTAGCAAGTGTTCTTATAAGAACAAGAACAAAAGAAGAAAGAAAGAGAGGAAAACAGAGATAAAAAGTGTAAAGAATGACAAAGGGTTAATGCGTGAATAAGAGAGAAAGATAAAAATGAGTTAAAGACACATTAAATGAAGAAAAAAATAATTAAAAAGGCAGCAATAAAACTACTACAGCAGGCGTGAAAATGAGCAAGAGAGAGAGAGAGGTTTGGTTGGTTTTTGAGTTGAAAATGTAATGTGTAATTAATGTGTAAGTGTAGCTTCTTGAAGAAGAATTAAAAGAGGGTTATTTTAATTAATTTTTGGAGTATTTCAAGAGACAAGGCAGCCATAAAGAAGAGAAAAATCTACCATGAAGTGATATAATGAAGTGTAGAAAGATTGAAGTGAAAAAAGAAGTGATGTGTGAAAGGTGTACTTAAAGGTATGGGTTGTAAGAGTACTTTCTTAATAAAATAAAATAAAAAATAAAAAATAAATAGAAAATTCATTCCAATTATTTGTAGCATATTTTTCATAATTAAAATAAGATAATTAATTAACTTATTTTAGTGAATTAGTAAATAAATTACCGGTATGATCAAAATACGCGAATATGAGCTATAAATGATATTTTTATAACTCAAAAATTCTAAAAAATTATTTTATGAAAATAAAAATATTTTTTAATTATTAAATTAATTGATTTTATTTTTTAATATCGGGTCTTAAACAGAAATTGATCCCGTAAAAACCCGAAATTAACTAAATTTTGGAAAAATGAAAATTTCTAAGATATATAAAATATTCATCTAAAAATATGAGAGTTTATAATATTAATAAAATTTTGTAATAAATAGTAGTAAATAGTGCAAAAGACTAGTTAATTACCGGTAGTAATGAAATACGAATATAATCGTAAAATCAGATAATTCTAGTTATTGAAAAATTATAAAACTGATAGTTTTGAAATCCTTATGAAAATACGAGTCTAACGGTACTAATGGTATATTTTTTATATCTCGAGCCCCGGGACACGTTTTTCAAAGTCTACATTCGAACGGGTTCGAAATAGGTCAAAAATTTACCAATCTGCTATTTTTAAGCGATCTTATATTATTACGAGTTACTCTACACACTTAAACCACACCTCGGCCTCTAGGGCTAAGAGTGCGGGATTGCCCGAACTTAAACTACTGTATTCTACTTAGGGTTCTCGGGTGATTTTCCGGTTTAGATCTTTGCCAATTTGGAAACTGATATTTATGTTTATACAACATATTTAATTTGAGAAATTTATTTTAATTTTATTTTTGTAAGTTATTAATATCTCTTAACGTTTTCATAATTATTGAATGGGGTTTTATTTTCGAAGGTTAATCATTATTTACTTTTTAATAAGTTGTTTTTGGGTTCTATATTACTCGATTTTACAATTCAGAGTTAAGTATGGAATTTATCGTACGTAGTGGTTTTGAATGTGAAGACTGTTAAGTTCTTATTTTATTTTTAAGGAATCTTATTTTCTCAAGATTAAGAAATTTCTGAATTCGTTCGTGATTTAGGACTAGTTAAAGTTCGGTTTTAATTTGAAGTCCTTTTTAGGGTTTATTTTCGAAGTTTATTTTGGAATTATTTACTGAAATTTTTCGGGGCTTACACTACTGCTGGCACAAGTGATTATGCCAAAATCCTCTCATGGATGTCCTCTGAGACATTGTAGATGTGGAAGTCAAAGCTGGTATCGACTGAACAGCAGAAGGCTAAGTCAAAGTATGTGGAGGCTGCTGAAAGGCAAAAGGATGTGAAGATGAAGGGGCCCTAGAGAAAGCATACGATCCAAACACGGGTGGCTGTGATGTAAACTTTGAAAAACCTAGCCCACCCGTCCATGGGATGAACCCGAAGGTTGTTGGCCCCTCTGCTTTGTAAAGCTGCCTGGTGACTCATGAGATAAACCATGCGGAGATGTGAGAACATGAATGGATGGCTCGGCATCCCGTAAAAAACCCTGGTAATGATATAGAGAAGGTGGCATTGGTGTGAATGGTGCAAAGCTAGGCTGACTAGGATTAGGGCCACAAGTAAGGGTCCCGTCTGCGGTGCATCGTGATGGTATGGAGGATATTGCCCAAAGGAAGACTTAAAAGGAGGACGAACATAGTTCATCAGCAAATCAATCTGCTCCTGCATCTTCTTAATCTTGGCCTCCTGGTTGGTCCTATCATACTCTAAGTGGACTAAATTCTCCTTACGTGGCTGCTCGTAGTAGTCAGCCCTGTGTTGATCTATCGGCATGTCGTAGCCGAAGCCACGATAGTAGGTGAATCTGTAGCCCAAAACCTCCTCATAATAGCCTTATCCTCCTTAGGATGCTGACCTGACGCAACAACAATATCATCCTCTTGCTTCCTTTTTTCCAACATGCGTACTTAGTTGAAACAAAGTGATCACAATGTGAATATAATCATACAAACTAATGGATAGGGTATATTACATTGGAATTTGATAATCGACTATACTAACATAATTTTGCATGGAGACTTCCAACTCCCATCGATCTGTTAACTGCCCTTTCTCTCTTCATAGGTGTGTGTGCCTGTAGTTTTCTATTGGCATGAGATCCTGTAATACATGATTAATGAAAATACATAACATATAAACCCACAAACAATGTACTTGTAATACTTACATTTGTGAGTGCATATTGAAGCATGCACTTTGTACCACCCGTATGCATTGACATTTGCTTCTTCCTATTCTCCGCATTGACCGTGGATTGCAACTACATGTTTCAAGAAGTAGTAAACAAATGAACTATATCTTATGCATATATAATTTACCACATCGAGAGTTGTACCTTATAATCCGGATCTGTCTCAACAAAGTGGATAAATGCCCTCCATTCATCCAGTCTGTGCTCAGAACCCGGTGGTGGCTTACTAGCAGCTGCCTTGCCTCCACCTTTGCCTATGATGTAACCTTTAAGCCTATATCGAAGCTGATTGTAGGACTTGCTTGCCAGATAGTTCATCGTCACCCACCATTTGTGGACTTTCCACTAATTTTCCAATAGTTCAAACTTATTTTGCAAACTAAAAAAAAAGTTTCAATGTGTTAGTGGATGGTAGAGGGAGCAAAAAATTGCCTTTTGAATATGTTTGTAGGCTAAAATGAACTTACCATAACTCTGCAGATGATGCCATGCCGATAGGCCTCTGGAAACGTTGACGATGCCTTCCCTCGAGCTCTAGAAACAAACAACTTTGTCAATGCTCTGTGATTGAGTAAGAACTCTAACCTAACAATCCCCGAACATGAGCACATGAGACCCATATACCCATTCAGCATAGTCATAATCGGTCTACGGCCTGTCCTCCTATACCCCTCCTCCGCCCGGTAACCTCTATACATACCCTTGCGCCTCTCTGACACCATGATGTTTGCCTCCTCATGCTTAGCTACCACAGTGGCCTCCTCCTACTCCACTACTGTGGCCTGTGGTCATCAGGGTTAACCTGAGCAGGCATATCATCTGGAAGGTCATACATCACCTTTTCGTTGATGCCCAGCTCATTTACCCACTCCAGTTGAGGCTCAGCCACCTAGCTCGATTGGTCATCGATCTGTCTGACTTGCTGATCGGTCAATATTGCAGTAAACGATCCTCCCATATAATGAAATAAGAAAAGTAACGCATGAGTCTAAAATGGATATAAAATTGATATGGCAGATAAAAGATTAACAAATGAAGGTGGAAATCCCACTAGTGTATTGCTAGGGAGGTGCTTGGGAGTCCTCCATAAGCTAATCCATGAAATCCGAGCTACTCATCCTACAAGTTATAAAAATAACCATCATTAGTGATTCATTTTTTTGTGTTTATTAGGAAAAAAAATTTATGTGACAAACAATAAATAAATAAATGCAGGCATACAATCTATTCGTCTAAATCATCATCCCCTATGCCACTGCAACCCTAACTCTGGTCGGGTAGGCGTGCAAGGTTTCCTAAATCAACAAATATGTGATCGATTGGAATTGCCTATAGCCTTTGCACTATCTATTGCATTGGCTCCTCTATTGGAGGTAGCTCAATCGATTCAACATCTTCTGTGCTCTCAGATTGGAAGAGAGCACGGGTAAATATATGATGATGTACAACTTTCTGTACAATCTCCAGTTGCCAGATCGCTTGCTTGGGTCTTTTAGGTAAAATACTTGTTGCGCTTGGTCCGCAAGGATGTACAGATCGTTATTGCACCATAACATTGCAGTGTTGATGGAGATGAGGTCTCCATCTATAATTTCTGGTTTATCTCAGTCTGTATCAAACCACCTGCATTTGAATGAAAATACTTTCTTTGATCCCACATAATTTAGTTATATAACTTCTATGAGAACGCCATAAAAGGTTATTTGTTGTCCACCATCTGCACTAATGACGTATACACCGCTATTCTATGATCTTAATACCACCTCCTTGGCTTCTGTGTTGTATTGGATACCATTCACGATACAAGCATTGAAGCTATATCGATGAATATCAAGGCCCCACGTTAATGCTTCTAGATTTTCTGGCATATGATGCCCATTGACAGACGTTTGCTCCATAATCTACATAGGATGAGAATGATTAAAGTTACATGCAAAGATATCGATGAATTTATTTTTTTGAAGTCTTTAATGAGTGTCAACCTTATTTCTAAACCACTCGGCAAAATGTTTATATGATATTCCTCCCACATTGCGTGCTCCACGTGCAGTTAGTTCGTTCTCGAACTCCTTGGAAGTAATTTCATTAGAAGTCCATCTTCGAACATGGTGAAAATATCGTGTTATCATATCATAAATGAATGAAAAGGACACAACATACCTTATAAACGGTTGCACCTCTCGCAATTATTCAACAATATCCAATGCATCCTATTGAGTTCTACGTCTGAGCTGTTATAGCATGCACCTATTGAACGTATGGGTTGTGCGACTACTCGAAATGATGATGATGGATATCCCACCAACGGTTCATCCCACTGCCAGTAGGGTCTATTTATTCTTGAGTCCATGTTATCGAAATACAGTGAGCAAATTGAATGGTCTCCCACACAACTATATGATTCGATAATCAAACCCTTCGGTCTTTCCCTGTTCCGCAAATCTCCTTTTAGAACTCCTATGTATATTTCAACAGGATACATCCAACGATACTGCACTAGACCACACATGCATGTTTCCTTCGGAAGATGCACGGCTACATGGATCATAATATAAAAAAAGTAGGAGGAAATATCATCTCTAACTTACACAGAGTTAGGATTATTGTTTTTTCCAAAGGCTCCAGTAGATTCACATGGAGTTCTTTAACAGTCAATTTCCTATAAAAACGAGATACATCACATACAAAATCGTAAATGCGATTATCCAGGACCTTACGAATGACTACCGGGAGAATCTGTTGCAGCAAAACATGATAATCATGGCTCTTCAAACCTCTCAAACTAACTTCATCAGCACCTAGGTAAGATGATATATTTGAAGCATAACCATTAGGCATCTTCACATCCCTAATTAAGTTACATACCTCTCTTATTTGTCGAGTGGATAGTGTATATGTAGCTGGTTGATTGAAACAAATACCCATTTCCTGGAGGTGAATCTCGCCTTATCTATGTCCTTTAACTTGCCCTTAAGATTGAATATAATCCCACTAAGTTGTCACATACATTCTTTTCGATGTGCATTACATCAAGGTTATGTTGTATGTGCAGTTCACTCCAATATGGCAATCATAATAGCAAACTCTTCTTACACCAGTTTGACCCGTCTTCATTTCTTCGACCACATAGCCGCTCTTGCAATTTTCCTAAAATGACATGCTCATACCGACTCAATTGATCGACAATGTCTAAACCAGTGTAATCCCTTAGCCGTACGTATTTCCAAGGTGTCGTCAAAACCTACCCTCTCGTGGCGCCATCTATGTCTAAAAGGCAAGAACCGTCTATGGCACATATAGTGAAACTTACTGTTTGAATATCCACTCATGCAGTCAATGTTACATATAGGACATGCTTTATAACCCTTGATTGTCCAGCTCGAAATGTCACCATAAGCCAGGAAATCGTTAATGGTCCATAATAATGTAACATGCATTCGAAATATCTGTTCTTCGACCACATCTAGTGTTTTTACCCCACTTATCCAAAGTTCATCTAGCTCTTCTATAAGGGGTTGTAAGTACACATCAATGTATTTATCTGGTGATTTCGGCCCTGGTATTAAAAGAGACATCATCATATATGGCCCTTTCATACATTTCCATGGTAGAATATTGCATACAAACATAATAACTGGCCACACACTGTATGTTGTGCTCATGTTTGCGTATGGATTAAACCTATCATTGGCAAGTCCTAATCGTACACTTCAGGGATCCGACGCGAACAAAAGATATTTGCTATCCAATCCCTTCCACTGTTCGGAAGCTATAAGATGCCTCAACACACCCTCTACCAATATATATTTTTCCTTATGCCATCTCATCTCTAGAGTTGTCTTCCAGCACATAAATAGCCATTGTAATCTTGGAATTAATGGGAAATGTTGCAAAACCTTAACCAGTATTGTTTTCTGTTTTCTTGAATGAAGCTTTCGCCTTCCTTCCCCATACACTGGGCAATTATCAAGATTTTCGAATTCTTTTCGAAACAATACACAATCATTTTTGCAAGCATGGATCATGTTTGCATCCATGCCTAATTGCTTCAAAAACTTACGTGCTTCATAGTATGATGCAGGTAACAAATTGGCGGCAAGTAACAAACTTTTTATTAACTCAAGCCAATTGTTAAATGACTTCACAAATTGCTTACCATCAACTTTTATTTATCATTTGAAGTACTGTTGATAATAATGAACTCTTTGCTTTATCAAACATTTCAGTCCATCTCTCTCCATCAAACCCACTACTTCATCTTCGCTATCAACATCATCTCCATCAACATCACTTATATTAGCGGCAATGTCTTCCAAAATTTTTTTATCTGCTTCATCTCCAAAGTGCATATATTCAGGTAGATTACTCCCTTCATCTATAACAATATTATCATGTACCCCGTATTCTTCTACATCCTCATCATGATAAATCCAAAGGGAGTAGGTCCAAGCCATTCCCCTCCTTAGGAGGTGATACTCAATAATCTGAATAGATTGTCATGAACTACTAAGACAATCTCTACAAAGGCATCTGATCAGTCCATCTGCTCGCTTATGGTTTAGAGCAGCTTCTAAGAATTCTCTGACCCCGTTTCTATATTGCGTTGTTGTCAAACCACGTGTCATATGCCAAGTTCGTTCAGACATCCTAAATTGGCATTTAATTAATTACCACCTCTTAGTCACATTAGATAACTCTCCTATAACTATCGGAGCATCTAATATTGGAACACTATATGTTCATTTAAGTTATTATTAAACCCTATACGTGTCATGCAATTAAAGACAATATGTATAATTTTTTTGAATCACTAACAAGAAATACTTTACTACAAATTCAACATAAATTAATCGATAAACATATAAATAGGAGCAATTACTACTGCATTTAATCTACGTGTCATGAAGTTATACTCATTACGCATGTATTAAATAATAATATATTGATAAAGTCATATTTCACTCAAATTTCCATTAATCAAGTCATGTTTATATGTTATAGATTTTATAGAAATCAAATGGAAATGGTACTTAAGTATGCTTAAATTGTTATTAAGGACTTAAACAACAAATACAAGCAATTGGGAGAAATTTCATGCAAATTTGGGAAAGAAATCAAGCAAGGCCGCCATGCAAGTATCATGACAGTTTTGGCGATGTTTTGTAAATTCAATATATCTCTCTCATCTGAGCTCCTATTCAGATTATTTCAAATGCTACTGAAACCTAAGAGAGAGATCTTCAATTTTCATGTTTTGGGCTTGAATGAATTCAGAATGCATCAGCGTCAAAATATGCCATGAATTTGTTGCTATTACAGTGATGGTGTTCACGTTTTGGAAAATGACAGAGTTTGGTAAATTGCAGATATCTCTCTCATATGATCTTCTTTTGTCGTGATTCAATCTCCTATGGAAAGATAAGAGATATATATACAATCTTCATGTTTTGAGTTTTTGCTAATTTTGAAAGAATGAAGGTTCAAAATCTTCTTGAAGTCACAGCAAGTACAAAACATCAGTAAGATTTGCAGATTGACACTATTTTAGTAAATTTGATATTTTCTCTCATCGAGGTTCGTTTGATATGATTTAAGATTCTACAGAAAGAGGAGAAAAATATATACAACTTTCATTTTATAATTTTTGCCAAATTCTAATTGGAGTAAAGTCAAAGATCACCATAAAGTTTCTGCACATCAACACTGCTTAAAGGTTGTTATCTATCTTGCTTCGGAATTAATTTTACAATGTACACCGGCTATTAGAGATTCAAGGCCACCAGCATTGAGCCAGTGTGCATTCAAAAATGCTCTCAGAAATCAAATTTTAAAAAGAAGGTCGGCTAGATCCAAAAGTACACTGCTGGTGTAGAGTGTCAGCATATCTTCTTTGCAACTTTTCATATATATACTTCTCTTGTTGTATCTTTTGAAAAAAAGAAATCGTAGGCACGATTTTCCTCTTTTTCTTCCATAGCTCCTTGATAGATTAGGGTATAGAACACTAAAGTAGTTAACTTTTTTAATTTGATATCGGATTCCACACCGGATTCAAGTGGAAAACAACATTTGTGTTTGGATTTCAAGAACAGGATTCCATTGACAAGGTTATTTTGTTCTTTTTCTTATATCCTCTTATTGGATGTTGTTTGATGCATGATTTCTTGTGTTCTTAAATCAATTTTGAGTCTTTTATTTGGATTATATGATTGATGATTCCTATTGTTGATTGATTACTTGTTCACATTCGGATTATCAATGTTATTTCACAAATCATGCAATTTTGGCTTTAATATGGAATTCATGAATGATTAGGATTGTAATTGGGAAATTCTATTCTAATCAATTTTGTGATTATCTAATTAGGATTGCATTTCACATAGGGATATGGGTTGTAATTCTATTAGGGTTTGGTGAATTAGAAAATAATTGTCAATTAATCACTTTCCTAGGGATAGGGAATATTGATTAGTAATTTTAGGATAATGGTTCACTTTAGGAAAAGGAATTGTTATCTTGTTCTTCATTGTTGAAAAATTGAACCTATTGATGATTTGGATTGATAAGTGCATTTTTGGTCAATAGCAGACATTCAATTTATTTTCAGATTTGATTGGCTCTAAACCTAGTTTTATTTTAGGTGTGGAAATCCAAGATTTTTAGTAGTTTATTTATATTAAAAGAAAAATCTAAAAAAGAAAGGAAACAAAGTTTGATTTGCCTAGCTATGAATTTGGACTGATATATTGATAGCTAGTCCTCACTCCCTGTGGATTCGACTCGGTATTCACTGAAATTTTATTATTGCACACGCACCCGATACACTGTCGGTTAATAATTGTGCTTTAAAAATAATTTCAAAAGAGACTAAAAAGAGTTTTAAAAAGTACATATAGAAAAAGCGTGATCATATATAATTGTTACATTCTAACTATATATAATTTTTGTGAACATACAAATAATAGTATTTAAATAATTGTATTTAGACTACGTGTCATAAAGGTAAACACAATACACATGTATTAGATAATAATATGTCATTACTAGATCGTAAATATATATAATTTTTTAGCTTACTAATAATAAATATATAAATATAAATAAAATATACATTAATTACTAAATATATAAATATTAGCAATTCAATACTTACACTTATTCTATGTGTTATTAATCTAAACACATTAAACAAGCTTTGAGTAATATACAATTACTTGATCCTAAATATATATGTAATTTTTTAAATTACTATTAAACATAATAAACATAGATTGAATAATAACATGTAACCACTACATCCTAAAAATATACAATTTTTTTAAGTACACACAACTACAAATTAAATACACATTAATAAATAAATATATCACTACTAGTATTTAAATAGAGGAATTAAAAATTTCATAAAAATTGAACCTTTTAGTAATTGTAGTGCTCTAAATATTCGATCAAATCTACACAATTTATCAGATCCTGCCTAAAAATAAAAAATATAAATCAAAGACATATTTTATTATAAAAAATTATTTTTCATATAAAATATAATACGATAAAAATTAAATAAAAAATATAAATTTATGATATAATTAAATTTACTAAATAAAAAAGATGTTTTTTTTTTTTTTTTCCACTGGTGTATGTGTTCGTATAAGTGGAGGGTGTGTGTGTTTGTATGTGGGAGTGTGTGTGAGTGAGAGAGGGAGAGTGTGTGTGAGTGATAGAACGAGAGATGGGAGGGTATATATAGGAGAAAATATGAGGTGAATTTCGCCGCTAACTAGGATGATGAGGAGAAATTCGCCTCATCATCCCAGTTAGCAGCGAATTTCGCCTCATCTGCTGACTGGATGAAGCGAAATTCGCCTCTGATTATTTAAGAGGCGAATTTCGCCTCCTCCACCAACTTTTCTACCAATGTATGGATGCAAGTGCAACCTTTTATAATGGTCTCAACATAACTACTAAGCAATTGGTGGATGCCTCAGCTAGTGGAGCATTGAATTCCAAGACATCGGAGGAGTCCTTAAAGCTTTTTGAAGACATGGAAAAGAATAATTATCAATAGGGCAATAATCGAGGAAAGCAAAGAGCAGTTGGATTGTATGAGGGGGACCTCAAGACACCATTGCTGCTAAGATCATGGTAGTTTCTTTGAACATCAAGAGTATGTTGATTATTTAGGAAACCAAAATAGACAACAAAACAATCCAGGTTGTTGCAATCACCCTAATTTCAACTATGGAAATTGAAGTACTCAAGAGCTAATTATCCACCTCCAGGATTTCAAAGATCACGATTTCCTCCACCTCAACCTGTGCCTCAACTTCAGACTCTACCACAACCAAAACAAAAGTTAAACTTGGAAGATCTTATGACTCAATTCATTCAAAGTTCCAAGGCAAGACATAGGAATCAAGAAGCTTCTATCTACAATCTGAGAAACAAATTGGCCAATTGACTAAGATGTTGTCTAAGAGGAAACCAGGCTCTCTTCCTAATGACACTATGCTTAATCCAAAAGAACACGTGAATACCATCACCTTAAGAAGTGGAAAGGAGTTACAAGCTAAAAAACAAAAGAAGCAAGAAAAAGAAGAAGATCTAAGGTCTAAGCCAGAAGAATTGGAGCAAAAAGAAGTAGAATTTACAAGGAAATCGTCATCTCTAACTGTAAAAGAGTATAAGCTAAGGATTCCATATCCTTCACACTTCAATCAAATAAAAGACAAGGAGCAATTCGGTAAATTTCTTGATTTGTTCAAACAATTACACATTAACATTCCTTTTGTTGAAGCACCTTCATAGATGCGAAAGTGTGCTTAGTTCTTAAAAGAAGTCTTGTCCAATAAGCGGAGATTGGAGGATGTTTCTACTATGGAAGTTAGAGCTAGTTGTTCACCTATTATTCAAAATAAGTTCCTCCCAAGCTTAGGATCCGGGGAGTTTCACTATTCCTTGTGTTGTTGGTGAAATCATTGTTGATAAAGCTTTAGTGGACTTGCGAGCGAGTATCAATATGATGCCATTTTCTTTCTTTAAGAAGATGGGACTTGCAACACAAAGCCTACTAGGATGAGTTTGCAACTTGCTGACCGATCTTTGAAAATTCCTAAAGGGATCATTGAGGATGTTTTGGTAAAAGTTGGAAACTTCATCTATCCCATTAATTTTGTGATCCTAGATATGGATGAGGATAGGGATGTGCCTTTAATTTTAGGTAGACCTTTCCTTGCGATAGCCAAGGCATTAATTGATGTGGAAGGAGGAAATTTAGTACTTCGAGTTGGAGACGAAGAAATGGTTGTTAAGAATTCAGTAGCAAGTTTTGAAGAGAAAGTTTTAAAGAGTTTAGATGTATTTGATCAAGTAATGAATTATAGCATTAACCTTCACTTAGGGACTGTTGATGAACTACCTGATATGCATCAAAACATGAGCTTAAGCGTAAATAATTTTTGCAAGTCTTTGTTACCGTAAGAAGCAATGATAAGTTCTAAGAACAAAGTTCTGACAAGTTTGAACTTTAGAGATTAAGAAAAAAATGTGAGCACCAACTGATATTCAGAAGATGATGTTAAACCACTAGATATACACCATCACTCGAAGCTAATTGCTAAAACATCATGCAAGCCATGTTTTCCAAAGTCCAAAAGTAAGAAAAAGAAGAATAAAGCTACAAAATTTGCAGCCATGATGGGATCAACCCAATCGTAAACTATCACTTGTGAGAAATGTGAAAGGTGGGTCAAGAAAACCAATGTAAATGCTGTTGACAAATTATAGCTTAAGGTAGAGAGTTTCCAAAATTTTTAATTTGATCCTCCTTGAATAAAAAAACTAGAAGAATGTTGAGCCAACGACTATAGATAAGTGCGCTTCATGGGAGACAACTTATGTTTAATTTTGGTGAGTTTAGTTTCTGTTGTTTTCTTTTGTTTTCCGCCATCCTAAGAAAACAACAGAAACTAAACTCACCAAAACTCTTTTGCTTTGTTTGATTTTGTATATCCTTCATGACTTTCAAATTGGTTATTAAATGATGAGATTAATAGTTTGACTCACTTAAATTAATCATAAAAGTTTTACTGTAGTATGCTAAGCGTAAATATAAATATGGTAAGTTTGAGCAACATGAACTAGTAAGTCACTTTGATTCGATTGAAAGAATGCTATGCTTGATGTTAAATTTTTTTGTGAGTATAATTGATGATAAATTCTTTTATCCTTATTGTAAGCCCCGGAAAATTTCAGTAAATAATTCTACGATGAACTTTGAAAATAAACCCTAAAAATCACTCCAAATTAAAACCGAACTTCGAACGAGTCCTAAAATGTAAACTAAAGTAAGAATTCATTAGTCTTGAGAAAATCTAAAAATAAAATAAGGACTACAAAAGTCCTTAAGTCCAAAAACCATTACGTAAGATAAACTACTTACCTAATCTATAATTAAAAAAAAAATGGGGATAAAAATAAAACACAATGATAATTTGCTAAAAAGCAAGTTAATCTATAACATGACAATTTGAAGGATCAAGAAATCACCAAAGGCCAATTCCATAACTAGGCTTTGGCACGATTAAGAAAACTTTATCCACCAATAATAAAATATAGACTTTGGAAATTCCCAAACGACCAAACTAATAATTCTAAGAGACGGAAATCACAATAAAGCCCTAACGATCAAATCAAACTCCCAAGAATTATAGAACGAGTTAGAAATTGAAATCTCGTAATCTTAAGAAGGAAGAATTCAAGAAACAAAATAACAAATTAAATAATCCTTAAGTTAACCAATTGTTCATAAAACCTTAAATCGAAGTAAAATGATTTCGAAAACAAAACACTATGAAGATTCTTTTTCAAAGCAAATTATAAAAATCAAGATTTCCCCAAAATCATTCCAAAAATCGATATTTGACTCAAACTCAAGAAAATCATATCCGGTAACCATTACCGATAAAACTCCGGATATAATAATCCAATTCAAGATTTTCGAAAGTAGTAAGAGACATTAAATACTTATCAAAATAAAATTTAAAATAAATTTCTCAAACTAAATACGTTGTATAAACAGAAAATCTCAGTTTTCAATTTGGCAATACCTAAACCGGAAAGTCAACTAGGAACTCTAAGTTAACAAAACCCTAGTGGAAAGTAGTAGTTTAAGTCCGGCAATTCCGGGCTCTTAACCCTAGAAACCGAGATATGGTTTAAGGGTGTAGAATAGCTCGTAATAGTATAAGGTCGCTTAAAAATATCAGATTGGTAAGTTTTTGGCCTATTTCGAATCCGTTCGGACACAGACTCCGAAAAGCGTGTCCCGAGACTCGGAATACCAAAAATATACCATTGATACCGTTAGACTCGTAATTTCATAAGATTCCCAAAAATATCAGTTTCATAATTTTTCGGTAACTAAAAATATCAGATATAATGATTTCATTCGTATTTTAATTACTATCGGTAACTAATTTGTCTCCTACACTATTCAAGGTACATTAGTATACTATTCTACACTATTCACTCCATCTACTTTATTTCTAATCACTCTTACAAATGACACAATTCACACTATTCACATTTTCTTTTCCCATAAAAATCTACTCATACTTTTCTCTCTCCCCCATCATGTTGCCATCCAATCACTCTCTCTCTTCCCTCTCTTTTTATTTTCTTTTTCAATTATTTAAATCACTCTTAATTCCTCTCCTCTTTTCCTATAAATACCACCTCTCCCTTCTCATTTCTTCACACCTTTCTCAAGTAGAGAATTTATGCAAAATTCTCTCCAAACACTCCTCTCTATATTCTTACAAGAACTCTCTTCTTGTAAGAAGAAACTATCTTCTTCTACCAAAATAAGTTTCTTTTCAAGCCTCATTTCTAACCACTACCAAAAACCTTAAAAAAAAAAAAAGCAATCCTTCTTTTCTTCTTATCCATTTAGGTAATGAAGAACTCATATTTCATTTTTTTCCCATGTCAAGTAACCTTATATGGTTTTGATGTTGTTTCTTAGGTTGAAAAACTAAAGACAACCACATTAAGATCATGTTTGGTTCTTGTTCATGGAATTACCTTCATGCATATTTATACCTTCTCATTTATTACTTGTTTTATATTTTGATCTTGTTATTTATTTACTTTATGAATGCAATTTATTTACTTGCTTTCTTAGTATTTTAAGACTAGTCTTTTCTAGTCTTAGACTTGTCCTCATCAAGTCAAAATAATTTTCCTTTCTTGCTTTTATTTATATTTTGGGGACGGAATTTATTCTTTGTCCTGGGAACTTAGATCTCCCAATACTTGATATATATGTATATTGTTATATGTTCTTATTTATATCTCTCTTTTATTTTTGCTTATTTACTTATGCTCATAAACTTGAATGATTCATGGTTAAAATATTATAATGACCAATGGTAACTAAAATCATGAAACAAATTTTAAATATAAGAAAAATAGTTAGCTACAAGAGTTGATAAAAGAATTTCTTTGAAAAACTAAAGGAAAGGATTTTTGGTTATCAAAGTCATTAAAGAGTTGTTTTTTTTTTTTTTTCAAAAGAGTTTAAGGATTAATAAACTAGTTTTGACAAGAGCAATAATTTTCTATAAAACCATGGCATTTCAAGAAAGGAGTTTTCAAAAATTAGTTTCGAAATAGATGATTTGATAAAATAAGTGTCTTTTCAAAAATAAAACCAATGAGGTCTTAAAAAGATATTTTGAAGGAATGAAACTCATATTTTCAATATAGTAGAAATAGGAAGGTTTTGCCCAAGATTGAAGCAAAATGAAAATAAGGATTTTGTTTTGGAAACTTAAAAATGAGTAAGTTGATCTTTACAATCATTCAAGAAATTTACAAACTCTTTTTGAAAGAAGTAAAACAAGTTTTTCAACTTAGAAAACCAACTCAAGAGCCTACTTTCAAACCATAGGCTAAATATAATGGAAGTGATTTTTGGAAATAAAATCTTGAACAAGGAAAAACCATAAGATAGATATAAGGAGTAAAATCTTTAAAATGATATAAAACCTAAGAGGTCATTTCTTAAAAATAAAGACTACACTACATTTTCCAAAACTTCTAAGACTACGATCAAGGCCATAATAAAATAATTAATTATCATCCATGAATCATACTTGATGAATGAGTTATATGATTATCTAAAGGAGTTTTTCAAGGTATATTGATAGCTAAGTATCTATCAAAGTTTTTGGATAAAGTGTGATTTGGATTTGGAACTTGTTTTGCGAAATGGGGAAATTCGTGCAGACCTACTGCACCCCTCTGATCGCCACCTTTTCGACCTTGTTTGATGAATATAACCTTAGAAATAGATAGCTCTCGTCGAATAGGTAGAAATCGATATATTATATGCGCAATTCCGAGTTAAAATGAGCAAGTTATGGCCATTTTGAGTTAGAATTGTTTTCCATCCGAACTTTGACGCAAATAGAAGTTTTAGTTGATCCTTGGTGAAATACTCATCCTGAGTATTTCTTTTATGTAGGGAACGAGGAGCTCGGACTTCTCTTCCGAAGGATCAACATGGATAAGGAATGCGCTAAGGACGAGTGAGTTCTTCTTCCCGATTCATTTATTGTATGTGCTTGTAAAGTAGTGCACTAGAATGTAGGCCAAATGAATGGAATATGAATGATGGGGATTAATGGAAAATTATATGATTGATGATGATGTGAGAACTCAAATTAAGAATATCGAAACCGGGTGATAAATCTTGGTTGTATAGTTAGCTATGATGGATTGTCTGAGAAATTGTTGATCACCTAAATAAAATGACTTAATCATCTACTTGGACTAATGCCAAATTTGACATGTGCATATCATAAAGGGGAAGGAGCATTAGCATTTATAGGTTAATCGTGAACCATAAAAGATATCGAATAATCGTAGGTTAGTCGTGCACCATAAACGACATCGAATAATCGTAGGTTAGTCGTGCACCATAAACGACATCGAATAATCGTAGGTTAGTCGTGCACCATAAACGACATCGAATAATCGTAGGTTAGTCGTGTACCATAAACGACATCGAATAATCATAGGTTAGTCGTGAACCATAAACGACATCGGATAATCGTAGGTTATCCGTGAACCATAAACGGCATATTGTTAATACCGCAGTAGTCGTTAATCTGCTAACTCGGGATAGAGGGCGTAATTCCATCCACATATGATTCCGGATGGTCATATGTATGTTGAACTCATGTTTGATGCATACACGTGATGCATACACTTGCTTGATTAATAACTTGCTTGAATTGTTGTGACATGAATGTTATTGTGGAAGATTACACTCACTAAGCTAGTGTAGCTTATACCCCAATAGTTGTTTAAATGAGCAGGTTATTCCAAGAAGCTAAGTGGGGACCGAGATGGTTGAAGTCGAGAATGACTTCGGGATTCCGGCAAGATATAAAATGCTTGAAGTTTTTGGCTAAGCTTTACGATTTGCCTTGTAATAGTTTTATGTAGTGAAGTCTTGGGATGAATGTAATTGAAGTTTGATGAATTATTTTGAAGTATAGTGTTTTGTATTTGGAGTATAGTGGATTGTATTTCCTTTACATTGTTACTCAATTGTATCAACATAAAATGTATCATTCCGATGTCTCCTTTATGTGTTAGACGCCTTGTACATAGTATGGAAGCCTTCGCGTGACTGAGGTGGTCATTCTTAGGCTTTAATATTGTGTACGGCGGACTGCCACGTTTAGGGTACCCTTCGGGGCGTGACAGTTTAGTTGGTATCAGAGCGACAAGGTTTTGGGAATTAGGTGGGAAGACTTTAAGAGATAGATATTAAGATATGATCTTAGAAATGAATAGATAAGTGTTAGATGACCCTTAGGTAAAGAAGAACTAGATTTAGCTCAATGACCTTTAAGGTATGACTTTCGATCATTAAGGATTTGAATTCTATCTTGGAGACTTTTGAAGAACATAGAAACAGACATATGAGGAAGGAAGATTGAAAATATTTGATGGGATGATCGAATCTATACTAGCAACTGCAAAATATAGGAGTAAGTGACCTTACACGACTTTTAGTTCAAGCCAATGATAGAGATGCTAGATTACCCCTTTGACCTATAGAGCCACTAGGTGGGTAGGATTAATTGCGTGATTTCACCGTTTTTCTAAATAAACAAGTCTAAAGAAAATAAAAAGTTGTAACTCTTTTTCTAAAACATAAGCAGCTGTGAGTAGTATAATTAGACTAACGACCGTCTCGTCTGTTTCTAGGAGACTACCTAAGAGAACGTGCAACCGTCGACTAGCCTTCCCGATGAACAACAAGTGAGAGACACTCCACCACCACAAGATCCAATGCAACAAGTCATAGACCTTCTAGGGTGTTTGGTGGATACACAAAAGCTCCTCTTACAACAAGTGCTTATTAGGAATGTGCCGGTTCAGGTGGAAGGACCCCACCAAGTGACAATGCAAGGAATTGAGACTCCTTCTGTTATGGCTAGTCCAAGCTCCAAAGTCAGAAGGTATAAGACAACTAGCCTAACAGTTAAGAATGAACCTTTTAAGAGGCGTAAGATCAATTGTTGGAAGTGCAAGGAAAGTCATTATCTAAACAGTGTCCACAACTTAAGCACAAGTGTTACTTCTGTGGAGATCCCGAGCATAAGGTTGTGGACTGTCCAGGAAAGAAAACCCTAAAGTGCTTCATCTGCAAACAGCCGGGACACCAGGCGAGTAGATGCCCCCACAAGAATTAACAGCTGGACAGCTGCCCTTGTTGGAAGAAGTCAGTCTCCTAGAAATATCAATAGATCTCTCGTGTTGAGCGTTAGGAGCAAATAACTTTTTGAGTGAAGAGAACAAAGATGTTTTGAAAATGTAAACCGATTTGTGCTTTATCATCTAGTTCATGAATTAGTTCCAATGTATGTTTTGCATCCTTTCTTTGAACTTTTGTAATGAAAGATTTACATCTTCTCTTGATTTCATGTATTTCGTTTTGAATATTATGAAGTTTTTATCGATTTTGATTTCAGTAGAATTTCAATATTTCTTACATATGTTTTTATTTCCGCATTTCCGTGTTCTGTATTTCCGATAAGTTTCTTTAAGCTTCTTTTACCGCCTTAAGACGTAATAAAAGATTTAGAATTTTCACCTGAGCTTAATAAAATTGTAGGAGATATACCCAACCACAACAAGAACCCGTCATGACTCCTTTAGGACCCGAGAACCAAGCGATACCCGAACCACCTAACCAAGGGGAAATGCCTCAATAGAGATTGAACGGCTTACTAGTCAGACAGGAGGCTACATGCAACAGACTCAAGTCAGTTCAACGTCTACACCTGTGAGATATGAGCAAGAAACGACGCAAGATGAACCCCCATCACCTCAATACCACCAAAGCCTCTTACCATGCTTCATAAAGTGTAACGAGTATTTCGACGGAGTTTTTGGAAAACCATGAGGCAGAGGATTGGTTGGCACACATTGAGAGGTCCCTTAATGCTTTTGAAGTACCACACCTGAGAGTCAATTATGGAACCTTTATGCTCCGCTTACATGCCCGAGTATGGTGGGACTCTAAGGAAAGAGAGTTGACGCCTCCAGTTACATGGGAGATGTTTAAATATGAGTTTTTGAAAAATATTTCCCCATGAGCTTAAGAGTCCAGTACAGTTCAGATTTTCTCAATATCTCACAAGGAGATCGTAGTGTGGAACAGTACGAAACCGAGTTCAGTAGATTGTGCAATATGCTCCAGAATCATATAAGCAAAGTGAGGAACTCAAAAGAAAGTGTTTCTGAATGGTTTAAAAGAAGACCTTCGGACTCGATTGGAAGAATTGGATATCAGGAGTTATCAAGGATTGCTAGAAAGAGCACGGATAATAGAAAATGCTCAAAGGAGGAGGCAAGAAAGAAGTAATAAGGAAATGGAGTTCTATGCTTCAATGACCCCGAGTCAAAATGTCATAACACTTCCCTTGGATGATGACCCAAACAAGGAAGAAGACATAATTTGGATAAGATACAATGTTGGAGATGTAAGAGAGCATTACCCTATTCAGTGTCCACAACTTCAATTCAAGTGCTACCTCTGTGGGGACCCAGTCACAAAGTTGAGAAGTGTCCCAAAAAGACGACCAACCATGCTCTCTTTGCACAAAAGGGACATTTAGCTAAAACATGCCCTGAACGGGATAATCTGCATGTTGCTTCGCTGGAGTCTACCTAGGAAGAAGAGGAAGAGATATAACAGGAATAAAAGCAACAAAGGAAAAAGGAATCGAGGTTCTTCAAGGACATCTACATCCGGAAATCTAGTCCACAACCCTCACACATATGGAGTGTATGAAGAAGCTAGTGATGAGGAGCTGGAGTCCTTTACCATGGAAGGAAGCGAGGATCAAAGATGCAACTCGATACCAGGTTAGCGCTATACCCTTAGAATACCGCATATTCTTTCCTGCCAATAGAATCAAAGAGATAGGTTGTTAGAAATACCTTCGGATTACATGGCTAGACTAAAAATAGGAAAGCCCGAGACCATTAAAAGTTAGAATGAGCCAATAATGGAAACTAAAACAAAAACTCGATTAATTTAATGAATTCCAAGACACTATCACAATAACTTCTTGTAAATAAAGAACTTTGAAAGATCGAAAATCTACGATGATCGTTACATAAAAGTTAAAATTTCAAAAATCAAATCTCAATTACCAAACTCCGTAAGATCTTCACAAGTAATAAGTATACAATAAAGCAATGAGATTCTTGATTTCAACCCCATCAAGATGATCACGATGATAAGAGTTTAAAACAACGATGACTTTAATTATTTAAAAGAATATTGATCACAGAGCACAATATTGTATATACAGCTACATAAGAATGGAGAAGCGAATCCACAACCTTCGTTGGTCAAAGTAATCGAGTCATGAAAGGTCGTGTTGTCATGAGTCGTCTAGTGTCGGTCGAGTCGAGTCGTCTGTGGTCTCGAGTCAAGTCCGTGTCGTTTTCCAAAAGAGTCGTGTAAGTGAAGGTTGGAATCGCTAAGCCAAATCTTATTAATTTGTATGTGCTATATTCCGTAAAATATCTCATACAAAATTTAGAAATGATACAAATCAAAGCATAAACCGATGCTAGAAATATAACTCGAAAATTCACAATCTTTCTCGATAAACGATATACGTAACAAGTTTTGCGGACAAAACTTTCTTTAAGGTGGGGAGGATGTAAGCCCCGGAAAATTTCAGTAAATAATTCACGATGAACTTCGAAAATAAACCCTAAAAATCACTCCAAATTAAAACCGAACTTTGAACGAGTCCTAAATATAAACGAAAGTAAGAATTCATTAGTCTTGAGAAAATCTAAAAATAAAATAAGGACTACAAAAGTCCTTAAGTCCAAAAACCATTACGTAAGATAAACTGCTTACCTAATCTATAATTCATAAAAATCGGGATAAAAATAAAACACAGTGATAATTTGCTAAAAAGCAAGTTAATCCATAACATGACAATTTGAAGGATCAGGAAATCACCAAAGGCCAATTCCATAATAGGCTTTGGCACGATTAAGAAAACTTTATCTGCCAATAATAAAATATAGACTTTGGAAATTCCCCAAACGACCAGACTAATAATCCTAAGAGACGGAAATCACAATAAAGCCCTAACGATCAAATCAAACTCCAAGAATCATAGAACGAGTTAGAAATTGAAATCTCGTAATCTTAAGAAGGAAGAATTCAAGAAACAAAATAACAAATTAATAATCCTTAAGTTAACCAATTGTTCATAAAACCTTAAATCGAAGCAAAATAAATTCGAAAACAAAACACTATGAAGATCCTTTTTCAAAGCAAATTATAAAAATCAAGATTTCCCCAAAATCATTCCAAAAATCGATATTTGACTCAAACTCAAGAAAATCATATGGTAACCATTACCGATATAACTCCGGATATAATAATTCAATTCAAGATTTCCGAAAGCAGTAAGAGATATTAAACTTATAAAAATAAAATTTAAAATAAATTTCTCAAACTAAATACGTTGTATAAACAGAAAATCTCAGTTTCCAATTGGCAATACCTAAACCGGAAAGTCAACTAGGAACTCTAAGTTAACAAAACCCTAGTGGAAAGTAGTAGTTTAAGTCCGGCAATCCCGGGCTCTTAACCCTAGAAACCGAGATATGGTTTAAGGGTGTAGAATAGCTCGTAATAGTATAAGGTCGCTTAAAAATATCAGATTGGTAAGTTTTTGGCCTATTTCGAATCCGTTCGGACACAGACTCCGAAAAGCGTGTCCCGAGACTCGGAATACCAAAAATATACCATTGATACCGTTAGACTCGTAATTTCATAAGATTCCCAAAAATATCAGTTTCATAATTTTTCGGTAACTAAAAATATCAGATATAATGATTTCATTCGTATTTTAATTACTATCGGTAACTAATTTGTCTCCTACACTATTCAAGGTACATTAGTACACTATTCTACACTATTCACTCCATCTACTTTATTTCTAATCACTCTTACAAATGACACAATTCACACTATTCACATTTTCTTTTCCATAAAAATCTACTCATACTTTTCATACAAAATATCACATCTCTTACACAAAAATTAATCATAATTGTACTTTTCTCTCTCCCCCATCATGTTGCCATCCAATCACTCTCTCTCTTCCCTCTCTTTTTATTTTCTTTTTCAATTATTTAAATCACTCTTAATTCCTCTCCTCTTTTCCTATAAATACCACCTCTCCCCTTCTCATTTCTTCACACCTTTCTCAAGTAGAGAATTTATGCAAAATTCTCTCCAAAACACTCCTCTCCATATTCTTACAAGAACTCTCTTCTTGTAAGAAGAAACTATCTTCTTCTACCAAAATAAGTTTCTTTTCAAGCCTCATTTCTAACCACTACCAAAAACCTTAAAAAAAAAAAAGCAATCCTTCTTTTCTTCTTATCCATTTAGGTAATGAAGAACTCATAGTTCATTTTTTTCCCATGTCAAGTAACCTTATATGGTTTTGATGTTGTTTCTTAGGTTGAAAAACTAAAGACAACCACATTAAGATCATGGTTGGTTTTTGTTCATGGAATTACCTTCATGCATATTTATAGCTTCTCATTTATTACTTGTTTTATATTTTGATCTTGTTATTTATTTACTTTATGAATGCAATTTATTTACTTGCTTTCTTAGTATTTTAAGACTAGTCTTTTCTAGTCTTAGACTTGTCCCATCAAGTCAAAATAATTTTCCTTTCTTGCTTTTATTTATATTTTGGGGACGAATTTATTCTTTGTCCCAGGAGCTTAGATCTCCCAATACTTGACATATATGTATATTGTTATGTTCTTATTTATATCTCTCTTTTATTTTGCTTATTTACTTATGCTCATAAACTTGAATGATTCATGGTTAAAATATTATAATGACCAATGGTAACTAAAATCATGAAACAAATTTTAAATATAAGAAAAATAGTTAGCTACAAGAGTTGATAAAAGAATTTCTTTGAAAAACTAAAGAAAGGATTTTGGTTATCAAAGTCATTAAAGAGTTGTTTTTTTTTTTTTTCAAAAGAGTTTAAGGATTAATAAACTAGTTTTGACAAGAGCAATAATTTTCTATAAAACCATGGCATTTCAAGAAAGGAGTTTTCAAAATAGTTTCGAAATAGATGATTTGATAAAATAAGTGTCTTTTCAAAAATAAAACCAATGAGGTCTAAAAGATATTTTGAAGGAATGAAACTCATATTTTCAATATAGTAGAAATAGGAAGGTTTTACCAAGATTGAAGCAAAATGAAAATAAGGATTTTGTTTTGGAAACTTAAAAATGAGTAAGTTGATCTTTACAATCATTCAAGAAATTTACAAACTCTTTTGAAAGAAGTAAAACAAGTTTTTCAACTTAGAAAACCAACTCAAGAGCCTACTTTCAAACCATAGGCTAAATATAATGGAAGTGATTTTTGGAAATAAATCTTGAACAAGGAAAAACCATAAGATAGATAATAAGGAGTAAAATCTTTAAAATGAATATAAAACCTAAGAGGTCATTTCTTAAAATAAAGACTACACTACATTTTCCAAAACTTCTAAGACTACGATCAAGGCCATAATAAATAATTAATTATCATCCATGAATCATACTTGATGAATGAGTTATATGATTATCTAAAGGAGTTTTTCAAGGTATATTGATAGCTAAGTATCTATCAAAGTTTTTGGATAAAGTGTGATTTGGATTTGGAACTTGTTTTGCGAAATGGGGAAATTCGTGCAAACCTACTGCACCCCTCTGATCGCCACCTTTTCGACCTTTTTGATGAATATAACCTTAGAAATAGATAGCTCTCTCGTCGAATAGGTAGAATCGATATATTATATGCGCAATTCCGAGTTAAAATGAGCAAGTTATGGCCATTTTGAGTTAGAATTGTTTTCCATCCGAACTTTGACGCAAATAAAGTTTTAGTTGATCCTTGGTGAAAACTCATCCTGAGTATTCTTTATGTAGGGAACGAGGAGCTCGAGACTTCTCTTCCGAAGGATCAACATGGATAAGGAATGCGCTAAGGACGAGTGAGTTCTTCTTCCCGATTCATTTATTGTATGTGCTTGTAAAGTAGTGCACTAGAATGTAGGCAAATGAATGGAATATGAATGATGGGGATTAATGGAAAATTATATGATTGATGATGATGTGAGAACTCAAATTAAGAATATCGAAACCGGGTGATAAATCTTAGTTGTATAGTTAGCTATGATGATTGTCTGAGAATTATTGATCACCTAAATAAAATGACTTAATCATCTACTGGACTAATGCCAAATTTGACATGTGCATATCATAAAGGGGAAGGCATTAGCATTTATAGGTTAATCGTGAACCATAAACGATATCGAATAATCGTAGGTTAGTCGTGCACCATAAACGACATCGAATAATTGTAGGTTAGTCGTGCACCATAAACGACATCGAATAATCGTAGGTTAGTCGTGCACCATAAACGATATCGAATAATCGTAGGTTAGTCATAAACCATAAACGAATCGAATAATCATAGGTTAACCGTGAACCATAAACAGCATATTGTTAGTACTGCAGTAGTCGTTAATCTGCTACCCGGGATGGAGGGCGTAATTCCATCCACATATGATTCCGGATGGTCATATGTATGTTGAACTCACGTGTTTTGCGTACACTTGCTTGATTAATAACTTGCTTGAATAGTTTTGACATGAATGTTATTGTGGAAGATTACACTCACTAAGCTAGTGTAGCTTATACCCCAATAGTTGTTTAAATGAGCAGTTGTTCCGAGAACGCTAAGTTAGACTGAGATGGTTGAAGCCGAGAAATGACTTCGGGATCTCGGCAAGACATAAGAATCTTGAAGTTTTTGGCTAAGCTTTATGATCTCCTTGTAATAGTTTTATGTATGAAGTCTTGGATGAATGTAATTGAAGTTTTGATGAATTGTATTTTGAGGTAAGTGTTTTGTATTTGGAGTATAGTGGATTGTATTTCCTTTGCATTGTTACTCAATTGTATCAACAAAACGTATCATCCGATGTGCCTCCTTTATGTGTTAGACGCCTTGTACATAGTTTGGAAGCCTTCGCATGACGAGGTGGTCACTCTTAGCTTTAATAATTGTGTACGGCGGACTGCCACTTTTAAGTACCCTTCGGGGCGTGACACTTATTTTGTTTGCTTGAAGACAAGCAAACGATTAAGTGTGGGAAGTTTGATAAGTGTCATGAGACCCTTAATCTTTGTGCTTATTTAGACATATTTGTTAAATAATTTTTTGTGATTTGTTGAAGAAAAGGACACTTATTTAAAAAAATTCATGTTAGGGTTTAAAGAGCTCATTTTGAAGATTTCATGATGGTCCAAAAGAAATCAAGGCAAATTAATTAAGTTTGGATTAATTTTGCTAGAGCAACAAAGTTTCTTCTTTCATTCACACCTATAACATGGCCATCTGAACGTCAGGGGTGAGATCAAAAGTATCAGAGGTGAAAAATTGTTCAGCATCACCTCCAGCATAGCCATGCAGAACACTAGGGATGAAAACAGCAAGTATCAAAGGCAAAAATTTAGCATTCTAACTTCATCCCCATCCTGATCCTAGCTATGCTGACTTGGGTTTATGAGAAAACTATAAATAGCACCTGTTTTTCTTATTTTAGAAGTTTTAGATCATTTTTTGAAGCCCTAAGAGAGACATTACAAAGGAAAACACGAAGAACTTGCTAGAGCATCATTCGAATATCATAAAACATCAATTAAGGTTTATTCTTTCTATTTTCTCTAGATCTATTGTCCTTATTATAAATCCTATGGAGGAGTAGATTCATATACTCTTCATCTTATGAAGCCCTAGCCATGTGAATTGAATTGATTTTTTTATTAATGAATGTTAATGCCTTTGTATCTATTTATGCAATTTAATTGTCTTGTGATTGATTTGTGCAACAATTATTTGCATGCTTGATTCTTATTTGATTGAAAGAGATTTCATTCAATTAAATAGATCTTTATGAATAAAGAAATTGCTTATTTCACCTAGAGGTAGGGAAATTATGATTTTCTACTACAAGGATTCAATTCTTGTTATAAGGATCATGTTCTTTCATGCAATCTTATGTGATGTTAGTGAGGGAGAGTTCTCCACAACCTTATGTGGGGCTAAAAATTGATTAACTCATGGGAGTAATTGATGTAATTGTTGAGATCTTGCAATACAAAGCATGAATGATTCGTTAATCAATCCATTGTCATAAGAACTTTAAGGTTTAGGGTGGATCAAGTGAAGAGTATGTATTGTGATTAAATTCATCTTTGAAAGCATACTTAGTTCATCTTAGGGCCTGCTTTATCCTTTGTTTAGTAGTTTAATTGTAGATTTCACTTCAAAACTTAGGCTTAATAGTAGAGAATTGGTAATACTAGTACTTGTTTTCAAAATCCCTAAGGATGACACCCTAAAATCTATGGTACATTGAATAGGTATGCTTACCTAACTCAGATCGTAGATATCATCGGGTTTATAAATTTTAAAATTTGATACAATCAGTAAATGCACATCAGAATATATATGACAACTTGGTTAGGACTATTTTCGATCTTAAGGGCAAGCTAAAAGACACAGACAAGGGAAGACTCACCCTTTAGGAAATGGGTATTCGTTTTGAGATACATCCACAAGAACGTAGCGGATGAATTTTCAACCATTGCCTACATATACAGTATCGACTATCGACTATCGACTTGGTATATGAGAGAGATCTAGAACTCAATGAGGGATGTCAAGATGCCAAATGGATATGCTTCCAATATATTGTCTTGCTTAGGTGTTATAAAGTAAGTTTGAGGGGTCTAATGAGCTATGATTGTTATGTTCTACTGCAATGGATCCTCTTGGTAGTCATTCATGGGTTTCTTGATAAATGAATTTATGATGTTATATGTGATGTCTGTCGTTTCTTTAGGGAATAAACAGCAAGATGATATTTTCTCTTGCTTTTTTAACATCATGATCCATTTAGTTGTACATCTTCCAAAGGAAGCACTTATGTGTGGCTCTATTTCGTATCATTAGATTTATGTTGTTAAAAGATACATGAGAGTTTTCAAGGGAGATTTATGGAACAGGATAAGACCGAAGGATTCCATTACCGAGTCATATGTTGTGAGAGAGAACATTCAATTTTGCTCACTATATTTTGAGAGCATGGACTCAAGAATTAATAGGCCCCATTGAAAGAGGGACAAACCACTAGAGGAAGCTTTGTCCTCATCGTTTTGAGTATTCACATAGCCATACATCTGATTGGTGCATGCATTATATCAGACTCGGACAATGAACTCAACAGAATGCATTGGGCAGTGTTAAATAATTACAAGGAGGTGCAACTGTTTATAAGGTATGTTGTGTCATTTACATTCATTTATGACCTAATAACACTATAGTGACACCATTTCCTAATGTAGACTTTTAGTGAAATTACTTCTAAGGAGTTTAACCAAGAACTACTTGTGTGAAGAGTACACAATGTGGGAGGAATGGCATGTAAACATTTTGCAGAGTGGTTTTAAAATAAGGTTGCAACTCACCCATAACTTTTCAAATAGATATTCATCAATATCTCTAAAGATTAACTTCATTATTCTCATCCATTGCAAATTATGGAACCTAAGTTTATCCATGAGCAGTAGGTGTTAGAAGATCCCGCCTAGTTATACATCGACATAGCTATAATGCTTGTGTTGTGAACTGGGTTTGATACAACATGAAAGCATAGGAGGTGGGATTAAGATCACAAAACAGCAATGTATAAGTCATTGGTGCAGATAGTGGACAACGGATAACCTTTTATGGCATTCTTACTGAATTTACTTAATTAAATTATGTAGGGTCCAGGCAAGTGTTTTTATTTAGGTGCAAGTGGTTTGGTACAGAACGAAAAAAACCAAAAAGTATTGATGAAGACCTCATCTTAATCAACACAGCAAGGACATGATATGGTAATGGCCCGTACATTCTTGCAGATCAAGCACAGCAAGTATTTTCCTTGAAGAACCTAAGCAAGCAATCCGGTGATTGGAGGATTGTGCAACTGTACACCATCATATATTTACCCATGGTCTCTTCCAATCAAAATCCACAAATGATGGTGAATCGGATGAGCTACCTCTAACCGAGGAGCCAATGCAACACATGGTTGAAAGGCCATAGATGATTCCAATCGATAGCATATTTATTGACCAAGGAAACCTTGCATACCTGCTCGACCCATGTGAGGGTTGTAGTAGCATAGGGGATGATGATTAGGAAGAATAGACTGTATGCCTATTTTCATTTTTCTTTTCTTTATTAGAAATGTTTATTTGTAATGAACTCAAAGCAATCAATCACTAACAATAGTTATTTTTTATAATGTGCAAGATGAGTGGTTCGGATTTCATCAATCAGTTTATGGAGGATGTCGAGACATACCCCAATTAGTATGTTGGTGGGGTTTCAACATAGAATGGTTAATCTTTCATCTTCCATATCCATATTAGAATGATGCACTAATATGCTTATTTGATTATACAGGAGGATCGTTTACTACATTGTTGACCGATTAGTAGGATAAAGAGACCAACGACCACTCAAGTTAGGTTGCTCAAACTCAGCGGGGTTGGGGGCGAATGAGCTAGGTATAAGGGAAATCCAATTAACCTACTACTTACATGTTATATAGCAAATCTATATCGGTAAACATAAAACCCCTAAAATTAAAATTCTATGTTAGTGACTTACCTTGCTTGAAAAACACAACACCAAGCTTGTACCAGCTGCATTGGTGTTCTAAAACTTCAAAACCACCCCAACACCTTGATTTTGGTTCCCAAAAACATAAGCCCAGATACTTAAATCAATTTTTATACTTAGAATGCTACAAAAATCAAGTTATAATGCTTTAGCTCTTACCTTATTATGTATTTTGTTGGACTTATAGATCTTCCTCTTCTAAAATTTCCTCATTCTCGTATATCCTCAAGTAACATACATAGTGTAAGCTAATTAGCTTCAATCCCTCACTAATCTAGTTTAATTAGTACTAAACATAAGGTTAAGGTTTTAAAAATCATACCTTAAGCTCGTAAGGAATTTCTAGAAAAGGAAAGATGCAAAAATGGAAAAGAAAGTCTATAAGCAGTGCTAGAGGCAAGGTTGAGGTTTTAGAAGAAAAAGGATGCCCCATTTTAGATTGTTCCATGTGGCCAAATTTGGAGTATTCGTTTTTCCATATATAAAATCTTGGCTAGTTTAGGTTTTAAATTTTGAAATAAGGGAAGATTATAATTTTAATTATCCCATTACTTATTATTACTATAAAATACAAATAAATAAATCATAGTGAAGGGTACTAATGTAATATAATGTTGTTTAAAAGGGAATTGTTTTTTATCTTTCCACAGATGGATTTGGACTAGAAGAATTTGTTTGCAAAGAACTGGATGAAGAGGAGTAAGCTAATTGTAAGCCGCCAACCTGCTTTTCTATTTACCGATGTAGCATATATAAACCATCAATGTATAAACGGTGTACACTTGAAGAAAAATCGACTAGAGAGTTCAATGTGCCAGATTTAACACTTACACTATCGGCGTATAACTACCTTACAAGGAACACCGGCATAGGGCTTCAGAGCAACAACAAGTGGTTAGCGTATAGGGAACGTCGCCATAAGACCGTCAACGTAAATCTTGAAGGCTGCTCACCTTGAAAGTATATGCCACCAGCGTATGGCCGGCATACAATATAAATTTTGCTTCTTCGATATGTAAGCTACCCCTACACCACCAACTTTGTCTCTAACCTATAAATTACGAAAAATAACCTTCTTTTCTTTTGTGCTGGGGCTTCCTAATCCCTATATATATTTCTTAGGTCTTTTATTCTCTCCTCACATCTTTTACTAAGGCAATTCTAGGCAAGAATTGAAAATCTCATCCTAAGTAAAGTAGAAATCTATTTTATCTTTGTGGTATCATAGAAGTAGTCGTTTTTTATTTGTTGTTTATATTATCAAAGGAATTTTAGTGATTTGGTGGATTTTTGAGAAATTCTTGTTTGTTGGAGTTTCCATTTACTTTTTGATTTGAGGAGGTAAGTGTACAAACCTAAATCTTAGTTCTTGTTATATTAAGGTTTTACGATTAAAGAAAATTATTGTTTTATGAACACATGTTGAGAATAAGTCTTGATTGTGCTATCAGGGTATTGGTGATATTAGAGTATTGTTCTTGAAAGATGATTTAGGTACAACCTTACCATGTTTATTGTTTGTGCTTGTGGGATTAGAAAAAATAAATTGACCTAATTATACCCAGTTTATAATTGAATTTAAGATGGTTGTGTTTGGCTATAGTTAGTAAAGACTAGATAAAGTGTGATCCTAACGCAGCGCCTTGATGATTCTTGTGTGTCATTATCCTTAGTGGAGTCGCATTTGAAGATGATTTCGATAGCTTAGGAGCAGGGTGAGTACGACACCTCGCGTGTATGAGAGATTCCCAACACCATATTTTTATATATTACCTATTTTTTATATTGGTTGTTTTTAATAAGTCATAAGATATTCTGGGTTTGAGACTAGAGTACTATGGTTCTAAACTGTGTTGGTTGCTTGGTGAAATTGAAGATAATAATGTGTGTTTTTTGCATTAGTTCCTAAGTTGTACGTGATATTGTTTGTTTGATCATGAGCAGTGTTTTCGGTTTGGCGTACTAAGCGTTTTTGCTCATTCCTTTATCTTTTTCGAGAACAAGTGAAGGTCAAATAACTTATGGTTTATCTAGGTTTGATGTCTATGTGGACTACGGGGAGGATGTTAGCGAACTTGATTATCCTATAGATCTCTAGATTTATCTTGGATGGTTGATAATAGTTAGAAATACGCTAAGTTTTCTTTGAAACTTTTATTTGGTTTTTGAGAGTTTTATAAAGATCTTTTGCTTAAGTTTTAGTTGTAATGAGTTGGCTTTGGGTTTATGCCAACCAGTCATAAAGATGTATTTTGTTTTATTATGTTTTAAAAAGTATCCCCATATGAGAGTTTTGAAGATATATGTTTAAATTTTTGGTAATTTAGAGTTTTAATAGGCTTAGCTTATTCTTTTCAAGTGAGGACACATGATGGGTTGTAATGCCTTTAGGTGAGGGCATTACAGTTGATTTAGTATAAGAGCAATAGGTTTTGATCTTGATAGATATAAGGTATGAACTCCTTAGGACATTGAGCATTGAGTTTCTAAAGTTTTTATTAAGTTATCGATAGCCTATAATGATTTTGAGTCATATAATATATATATTCTTAAAATGGTATTGTTAAAAAAGTTCCTATCCTCTTATATTTATATTTATTAATTCCTTTAAGAATAAATTTTATTTCTAAAACTTGGTTTTTTAATTTCTTTTACCAATTTTATTTGAAAAGAAATCATCTTTTTGAGTTGTTGATAAAATCCATTGTTTTTGAACTCATCATATTTATATTCTTTTTATCTTTTTGAAAATAGGTTTATCATTTAGAAACTTGAAAATCATTATTTTTCTAAGCAGATTTGTAGATTAGTGAGTTGATTTTATCTTAACCTTGGAAACTAGTTTGCTCCTTAGTTTTTATTATCAAGTTGGAAAGACTTTAATCTTAAGCTTTTTAAGATAAATTTATATGTCAACAAATTATTTTTACTTAGCCTTAGGTTATCTTATTATGAAAAGGAGGTGCTTATTTTCGTTTATTTCCTTGGTAAAAGTATCTTTGTTGTTATTTAATAAGACTTTGGGAAAGTTTGAGAAGAGGTCGCAAAAATCTATTTTCTAAGTTGTTGATGACAAACTCTTTTATTTAGTGACAAGTTATATAATAAAAGAGTTTTAGTTTTAAGTTCCTCTATTAAAGAAAAATTCCACTTTAAATGTTGTTGAGATAGTATCATTATGATGATGCATGTAGATGAGCATGTAATATGAAAATAATGAAAATATAAGAAAAGATAAGAAGCAAGATAATAATATGGTCAAGTATTGAGAACCTTATCCTCGTCGAGGTAACTCAATCAAGTATTAGGAGCCTTAGCTTCATCAAGGCAACCCGGGACTAAGAATAGACTAGTACTAAAAAGAAAAAAAAAAGAAAGAAAAGCAACAATAGTAATAAGTTTATTAGTGACCTACTGAGCATTTAGACTCTAAAATATATATTGATATACATATAGATAGTGACATATATATAGGGTTAAGTTAGAAGCATAATAACAACAATAATAATATAGTATCATAATAATAACAAGATAATGATAATCGGAATTCTTGGCATGTGCAAGAACAAAGCATGAACATGTTGTTGCTTCTACAACTCTTATGAGTTTTTGAGAAACAACACTATAGTCATACTAAGTTACATGACATGGAAAATAAATGGTAGAAAGGTAAGAATATTTACCTAAAGAGAAAATATGGAAGTGGTAGTGTAGGAAAAGTTTGGACAGTGTATGTGTATAGAAAGTGTTTAGGGAAAATGGGTAGTAAAGGAAAAGAAAAGAGAGATTCTTGAGAGAGAATTTGGAGAGTGAATTTGAGAGAGTTTTTGTATGGTAAATGAATGTGTAAAAGAAATGGAGGGAGATGGGATATTTATAAAAAATTTTGGAGTGAAAATTGTGTGCATTAAATAAATTGAAAAAGAAAAATAAAGGTGTGTTTGTGAGGAGGGGGTGGCCGACATGAAGCATAAGGAAGAGAGAGAGTGAGTGATTTTTTATTTGTTTTGTACTGTTTTTAATTAAAAGTAATAAGCTGTAAAGTTTAATGTGAATGAAGATATATGAAAAATGTAAAAAAGTAGATAATAGGTATGTAGAGTGTAAAAATAAGTATAAAAAAGTAGAGATAGATGAATAGTAGTGAATAGTGTAGAATAGTACTATGAATAGTAGATAAGATAATTTAATACCAGTAATAAAGAAAATACGCATAATTAGGCTATATCTGATATTTTTGAATACCAAAAAATTATAAAACTGATATTTTTAAAATCCTTGTATTTTTACAAGTTTATTGGTATTGTTAGAATATTTTTGCCGTCGAGGCACGATTTTCGAAAACGGATTCCATTCGGATCAGAAAGACACTAAAATTAACAGATCTAATATTTTTAGAATTCTTTGTATTATTACGAACTATTATCCACTACTGTTTCAAATTCTGTGTTTCGGGCTTAAGAGCACATGATTGCCGAATCTAATCTACTAGGATTTGACGTAAATTTGTTGATCTTAGGGTTTTCGATTGACTTCCGGTTTATGATTAAGCATAAATAATAGCATAAAATCTAGGGGATTATAACCTTCCCCCCCTAAAGAAAGTTTTGTCTTCAAAACTTAGCTTTTGTACTGATTCTCAAAACAAGCTTGGATATTTCCTTATGAGAATGGTTTCTCCATAACACTTTAACATACCGAATCTCTTTGTTTCTAAGCTTCTGAACTTTATGATCCAAAATCTAAATGGGGTGTTCCTCATATGTAAGGTTTTCCTTCAACTGTACTAGTTCTAGCTCCCTGATTTGTCAGGATCTGGTACATGTTTCCTTACTACCGAAACATGGAACACATTATGTATACCCAACAAATTCAGTGGCAATGCTAAGCAATAAGCCAAATCACCAATCCTTTCAAGTATCTCAAATGGTCCAATGTATCTTAGGCTTAGCTTACCTTAGGCTCAAACTCGATGTATATCTTTATCGGGTTAATCTTCAGATATACATGATCCTCGAGTTCAAACTCAAGGACTCTTCGTTTTTTATCCGCCTAACTCTTTTATCTATCTTGAGCTTCTTTCATTCTTTGTTGAATAATCCAAACCTTATTTGCTGCATCTTGGATGAGATTAGGTCCAATGACCAGCTTTTCCACATTGTCCCAAAACAAGGGTAATCTACACTTTCGTCCATATAAGGCTTCATAGGCAGCATCTTGATGGTCGAATGATAGCTATTTTTATAAGCAAATTCAACCAAAGGCAAGTGCACTTCCCAACTTCCTTTGAATTCCATAACATAAGCTTGAAGCATGTCTTCCATAGTTTAAATCGTCCGTCCTGACTGTCCATCAGTCTGTGGGTAGTAAACGGTGCTGAAATGCAACTTAGTTCCCATACATTTCTGCAAACTCGTCCAAAACTTTGATACATATCTTGGGTCTCTATCAGATACTATTCTCATTGGAACTCCATGCGGCCTCACAATTTCTCTTATATACAGCTTAGCCAACTTGTCCATAAAATAGGTCATATTCATTGGAATAAAGTGTGCCGACTTGGTAAGTCGATCCACTATTACCCATATGGCATCATATCCAGCTGGTATTCGGGGTAGACCACATACAAAATCCATTGTAATTTGATCCAATTTCCACTCTACTATAGCCAATGATTTCAGCAGTCCTCTCGGCCTTTGATGCTCCACTTTAACTTGTCGGCATATAGGGCATTTCATCACAAAGTATTCCACATCTCTCTTCATGCCATTCCAACAATATGACCCTTGAGATCTTGGTACATTTTTGTTCCATCGAGGTGGATTGTATATCTCGAGTTTTTTGCTTCTTTCATAATCTCCTTTCTCATCTCTTTATCATCTGGGACACATAATCTTCCCTTCATTTTTATTACTTCCTCATTATCAACCTCAGAATCTGTGTATCTTTGTCACGCCCCAAAGGGTACCTTAAACGTGACAGTCCGCCACATTCGATATTTAAACTCAAGTAAGGTAATCTTAGCCTTCCCATGAGTTTGAACATCGGGTATAAGGCTCACTTTCAACGCACAGGGACCATACCTTGCTTCGTAGTAGTTTAAGGAGACATACATAACAACCAGAATGTAAATCATATCCGTTTCCTTTAGATCTATTCTATTACATGAACTAAGGGGCATACCCCCATCAACAACGTTAAGAGTTCTTAGACTCATAAAATCCCTTGTGTTATCCTTCAAGCACTAATTTAGGAGACATGATTAGAAGTCCGTGTCTACTTCTAGATCCCGGCCTCATCAAAAGCTCCGTAATGTCTAAGAGCTGTACCTGATGTTCGTGGCTCCTCGGAGATAGCCATAAGTATTCATACTGCAATAGGAAACTATTGGGGTATAAGCTACACTAGCTTAGTGAGTGAAAACTTTCGTATCGCAATTAAAACATAACATTCAAGCAAGTAATTAATCAACCAAATAAAATGCATCAAACACGTGAATTCAAAAAACATATGACCAGCCGAAAATCATATGTGGATGGACTTGCGCCCTCTATCCCGGGTTAGCAGATTAACGAATCATGTGGTACGACGCCGTTTAAGCTCACGGTCAACTGAACTAAGATTTCGTTTTATGGATCACGATTAACCAACATATTCGTTTTATGGATCACAATTAACCAACATATTTGTTTTATGGTTCAAGATTAACCAAGATATTCGTTTTATGGATCACGATTAACCAACATATTCGTTTTATGGATCACGATTAACCAACATATTCGTTTTATGGATCACGATTAACCAATATATTCGTTTTATGGCTCACGAAAAACCAACAAATGCTCATGCTCCATCCCCATCGTGATATGAATGAGTTCAAGTTTATAATTGACGTCTAATAATCAATTAATCCAATTCTTTTAAGTGACCAAGCAATACTCGTAGACAATCATTTCTACTCTACTAAACAAACAATGAGTTATCACCCGGCTTCGATATTCTTTAAATCCAATTTCACATAATAAAAGCAGACAAATATAATTCCCAAATAACCCCATCATGCATATTCATTTTTGTCTTTGCCTAGCAACTAGTGCAGTTATCTTTACAATCACAAGCAATAATTGAAATTGGAAGTAATACTCACTCGGCCATGGTACGCCAGTCTCTTAATAATAGTAATCGGCAGTAGGGATTCGTCGTTCTCGAGATCACCTACTAAATAAGAATATCATAATGAGTACTTCATCACTCAACTACTCAAACTATGCATCTAAACTAACATAAAATCGTGATTCTTGCTATTTGTGGAAGTTCCAACTTAAAACGACCATAACTTGGTCATTTTAACTTGAATTTCGCAAATTTTATATCGATTTCTATCTATTTTGAAAGATCTATCTGTTTCTATTATTATTTCCAAGTTTTGAAAACATTTAGGTCATGGAACAGAGGGATCAGATAGGGTCTGTAACCTTTTTCATTTCCGAAAAATTATTTTGCACTTGATCAAATTGTATCTAGTTGATGATTCATGTCTATATAGAATATGAATGAGTTCCTAACATGAATGAAATGAGATGAGTCCAATATGTGCATGATCTTGATGATTTTTGACAATGAAAAATTTGAGAACTCCTAAATCATACAAGACTCTAACAATAACTACTTATTGAAAATCCAATTTTCCAAATTTGGCATCTCATTAGTGTTTTGGGATTTCGTTCTTGAAATTTCCTTGTTATTTAAATAAAAATGAGTTTTCATCATCTATATTATCCAAGACCTTCATTTCCATATAAAAATTTACACTTTTCACTTTGCAAGTATGTTTTTAAATAAGCTTTTCACAAAAATCCGAATTTTGGAAAAATTCATTTCTTGCATGTTTCCTTTGAGAAAACTTGTTTAATGCATCAAAATTTAAAGCTTTTATCTATTACCTAAGGACTTCATTTAACACATAAAACATGCAATTTGAGCTTGAATACTAGGTGCTTACATAGGCATCATCCAAAGTTACGAATTTAACAAATTGAACACTAACTCAAAATTTTTCATCTTAATTCCACTACTTGTTTTACACATTACTCATATCTAAACTCATTTCAACCTATAAAAATCATTACTTAGTGATACCAATTACTTATACCCTTTATTTTTCATGTAAAATATGAGTTTCAAAGTGGTTTCAAGGGTTTTTAAAATAGGTCTTACAAATCATACGAATTTTCTCTTGAACATTTCTACCAAAAATCTTTTCTTTTCAAGTTCCTTGTCTTGTCTTCATAAAGATCTACCAACTATCACATTTACATATACAAGACTAAGCTTTCATGGACATTAATGCATGAAAATACAAAATATTCATATGAACATGAATGTCAAGAAAAATATGAGTGTCTAAATGCTAGATCTACTACTCATGGTGTATGAAAATGAGTTTAAAGACATGAATATATATTTTTCATGCAAGATCTCTACTTTCACATGCATGAACATAGTAATACTTTAACAAAAACTCATTAAACACAAGATCTACTCTTGTGATGTCTTGATATTCATGTATTAGTGTTTTCTTATCCCTAGCATTTGCTCATTGGGATATAAAGTGAAAACACATAAGAATACTCGTGCTATTACAAGATTAAGTAGTAATAAAGCTTGAAAATATCACCTAAGAAAGGATTTGATGAAGAAATGGAGAAGAAAAGAGCTTGTTGTGTGTGTGTGTGGTGGGGATGAAGGCTCACGGCAAAGGAGGGAATGGAGAGAGGGTTTGTGTGATTTTTGGACAAATGAAAATGAAATGAAGGAGAGAGAAAATTAAGGGTTATTTATATTAAGTGAATTAGGTTTGTTTTAAGTAATAAAAGAGATAAAATAAATCAATTTGGAGGCAAAAGAAGGGGGTCATGCGCCGGCCATCATGTGAGGAAGAGAGAGAGTTATTTAATTTTATTTGAATTTGCAAATTGTGTAATAAATGTAATAATTTCATAAGAAACAAAAATTTCTTGGAAAAGAAAATATAATGAGTAGTTGTAAGGATGTAAGAGTAGGGTATGGATAGTGTGTAGTGTAGGTTGTACTTGTGAATAGTGATAAATAGTAAACAAGATATCTACTTTACCAGTAGTAAAGAAAATACGAGAAAAAGGCTATAACTGTAATTTTTATAGCCCGAAAAATTATAAAATTTATATTTTTGAAATCCTTATAAAATTTCAGTTCTAAGGAGAATTCCGGAATATTTTTCTGAGTTTTTAGTCCCGGGGCTCGTTTTTCCGTAATTGAGCTAGGGAGGGCCCGAAATAGAAAATTTTCTGAAATTAAAACTTTCTAAGGCTTGAAACATACTATAAAAAAATAACCCACATTAAATTATTCTATAGAGGTTCTTGTATATAGAAATCGAAGAAAAGCCGGACCTAGGGTTGCTAGGTTGCTTGCACTAACCCTATTTAGGGTTTTGGTTTTTGATTTACGGAGTCTACTCGGTTATTAGAAAAATCGGATTCACAAGCAACCCAAAATTAGTACAACTGAGGCACTTGAAATCCTTATGAATTTACGAGCCTAATGATACTAATATCATATATCTAATGTTTCGAATCCCGGGGCACGCTTTTCGAAGTCTGTGTCTGAACGGGCTCGAAATATGTCAAAAATTTACCAATCTGATATTTTTAAACAACCTTATATTACTACAAGCTATTCTACATATTTAAACTATACCTCGGCCTCTAGGGTTAAGGGCGCTAGATTGTCGGACTTAAGCTATTGTATTCTGGTTAGGGTTTCCGGGTGATTTTTTCGGTTTAGATCTTTGTCAATTTGAAAACTGATATTTTATGTTTATACAACATATTTAATTTGAGAATTTTATTTTACATTTCATTTTTTTGTAAGTATTTAATATCTTTTAAAGTTTTCGGAATTCTTGAATTGGGTTTCATTTCCGAAAGTTAATCGTTATTTACTTATTAATAAGTTGTTTTTAGGTTCTATATTACCCGATTTTATAAGTCGGAGTTACGTATAGAATTTTTCATACGTAGTGGTTTTGGAATTGAAGTATGTTGAGTTCTTATTTTGTTTTTAAGGATTCTTATTTTCCTCAAGATTGAGAAATTTCTGGATTCGCTCATGTTTTTGGACTAATTGAAGTTCGGTTTTAAGTTGGAGTGATTTTTAGGGTTTATTTTCGAAGTTCATCTTGGAATTATTTACTGAAATTTTCCAGGGCTTACAGTCTTTCCTCTTGAACTTCTTGTTTTATCCTTTGAGTCACATCATCGTATCGTTGTGCTTCCTTGATCCTCTCTATCAAAGTTGGTTCCATAACCAAGTTTGAAATCTCCACTTTTACATCTTGTCTAATGAATTCAATGCTTAACCTTTCAAACTCCTTAATCAATTCCTTCTTATCGGTTAGCATTGTAATAACTTCTCCATGGTTCTTTTGACTTAATGCGTCTGCTACAGCATTCACTTTTCCCGGGCAATAGTTAATGCCAAGGTCATAATATTTTATTAGCTTCAACCATCTCCTCTGTCACATGTTCAACTCCTTCTATGTGAATAGGTACTTAAGGCTCTTATGGTCCGTGTAAATTTCACATCTCTGTCCATAAAGGTAGTGTCTTAGCAACTTGAGTGCAAATACTATAGCAGCTAACTTGAGATCATTGGTCAGGTAATTTTGCTCATGCAGTCGTAATTGGCGCAAAGCATAGGCAATTACCTTTCTATCTTACATCAATACACATCTAAGACCATTTCTTGAAGCATCACTATGTACTGTATAAGGCTTTTTCAGCTTTGGCAAAACCAAGATTGGTGCTGAAACTAGCTGTTAGTTAAGCTCTTGGAAATTTTGGTCTCTTTTGTCTATCCATACAAACTTTTCATTCTTTTGGGTTAGCTAAGTTATTGGTCTGGCTATTTTAGAAAAGTCTTTCATAAATTTTCGATAATAACCAACTAAACCCAAGAAATTTCTTACTTCTGTTACTGTTCTTCGTGGTTTCCAATCCATTACCGCTTTAATCTTTTCTGGATCCATAAATATTCCTTCCTTTGATACCACATGACCCAAGAAAGAAATCCGGTCAAGCCAAAAATCACACTTTGACAACTTGGCATATAACTTATGCTCGCTCAATATCTATAATGCCATTCACAAGTGCTTCTCATGTTGTTCATGCGTCTTTGAGTAGACAAGGATATCATCGATGAATACTATAACACACTTGTCCTACAAGGGCTTGTCCACTCGGTTCATTAAATCCATCAAAGTAGCTGCTGCATTTGTCAATCCAAAAGACATCACCAAAAACTCAAAGTGTCTGTATCTCGTTCGAAATGCCATCTTCGACATGTCTTCGGGTTTGATCCTTTGCTGGTGATATCTCGAATGCAAGTCAATGCATGAGAACACTCTAGCTTCTTGCAATTGATCGAAGAGATCATCAATTTGTGGCAATGGATATTTACTCTTGATGGTAACCTTATTAAGTACTCGATACTCGATACAGAGCTTCATGGATCCGTCTTCTTCTTCACAAAAAACATTGGAGCTCCCCAAGGTTAGACACATGGTCTAATGAATCCTTAGTCCAACAACTCTTGTAGCTGCTATTGTAGCACCTTGAGCTCAACGGGTGCCATACGATATGGTGCCTTTGATATTGGCTCTGTGTTTCCCATCAACTCAATCTTGAAATCGATTACTCTCTTCGGGGGCAATCTAGGCAACTCCTATGGAAAACATCCAGGAATTCATTAACAATAGGAATGTTTTCCAAAACAAGCTCTTCCTTCTCCACTTTCATGTTACCATTTTAACTATCGACTCCATTTTCCGATTCTTCAATCAACTCAAACGAGTATAATTCTTTTCCCCTTACTCTCCAACAAATGTTGCCTTTTCTCCTCCTTGGTCCAAAAATTCTACTCTCTTATTTCGACAATCAATCTTAGCCTTGGTAAGAGATAACCAACTCATACCTAAGATCACTTCATACTTAGTCATTTTCATCTGAAAAAATGTTATAGTGATTTTGAATTTTCACTATATTAGAAAAAAAAAAAAAAAAAAGATACAAGCGTGGTACATATATACTAGTACAACAACCTGTTTTCCTAATCTAATAAAGGAAAGAAAACTAAATAAATTAAACACAATAATTTCAAATTAATGCCCATAAGACCAAATCTTGTAGCGGTCAATTAGCCATAAATTATCCAGATTATATGGCTGTCAATTAGCCATAAGTTTTCCTTAATTCATTCCTTAGAATCCGAATACTAACTTTGGAAGATTTTCAACACTTCCCCTCAAGCCAAATTGTAGATATTGTACAAACACAGCTTGTGACTTAATTCTTCAAAGTTAGTCCTTGGAAGAGCTTTGGTGAGAAATCTGCTATTTGAGACTTTAAACGAGTATAGATCAGTTGCATAATTCCTTTCTTAATCTTTTATGAGATGAAGTGTTGATCGATTTCGATGTGCTTCACCCTGTCATGGTGCACCGGATTCTTTGCAATACTAATGGTAGCTTAGTTATCGTAAAATATCTTCATAGGCTTTTCACTTAATACTTTAAGTTCACTAAGAAGTCTCTGTATCCATATGCCCTCACAGATACCAAGAGCAAGTGCTCTTAGTTCAGCTATTGCACTGCTCCTTGAGACTATAGATTGCTTCTTGCTTCTCCAAGTCATAAGATTTCCCCAAACATAGGAACAATATCCTGATATAGATCGTCTATCTGAGATATCTCCTGCCTAGTCTGCATTTGAGTAGACTTCGACTTCATGGCTCTTATTCTTTTTATATAACAAACCTCTTCCTGGTGTCATCTTGAGATACCTCAAAAATCCTGTTTATTGCTCCCATGTGTTCTTCTGTTGGGTTGTTCATGAATTGGCTCACAACACTAACAAAAAAACCAATATTAGGTCGCGTATGTGAGAGGTAGATTAGACGTCCCACAAGTCTCTGAAATCTCCCCTTGTTGACTATGGGTTGTCTTTCTCAGCTCCTAGCTTCTTGGTTGGATCCATTGGAGTGTTAGCAGGTTTACATCCAAGCATGCTCATCTCCTTTAGTAAGTCTAGAACATACTTATGTTGAGAGACAAATATCCCTTTCTTGGACCGTGTTATTTCCATACCAAGCAAGTATCTAAGATCATCAAGTTCTTTGATTTCAAATTCCTTGGCTAGGAGTCCCTTCAATATCAGCAATTCTTCTTCATAGTCACTTGTTAGAACGATATCATCTATGTACACAATTATTATGGCTATTTTCTTTTTTGGAGAGAATTTTACAAATAGTGTGTTATTGGCTTGACATTGGGTGTATCCATGCCTCATAATTGTCTTTGCAAATCTATCAAACCAAGCACGAGGAGATTGCTTGAGCCCGTATAGAGATTTTCTAAGTTTACACATTTGGTCGCTGTTGGATGAAGTTTCCAATCCTGGGGGTATCTCCATGTGCACTTCTTCTTCCAAATCACCATTTAGAAAAGCATTCTTTATGTCTAGTTGATTAACGGCTAATCTAGGTTTACTGCGAGAGAGAGAAGAATTTTGATAGTGTTGAATTTGGCCACCGGAGCGAATGTTTCTTGGTAATCGATTCCATAGGACTGAGGAAAGTTCTTAGCAACAAGACAGGATTTTAGTCTCTCAATACTACCATCAACTTGATGTTTGACAATAAAAATCCACTTACAACCAATAGGCTTCTTTCCCGGAGGGAGTTCTGTGATCACCCATGTGCCATTTTTCTCCAAGGCCCTGATTGCTTCGTAGACTACCTTTTTCCATTCTGTATATTTTAGGGCTTCCTGAATGGAGTTGGGTACCCACACATTGTCAAGAGTTAAAACAAATGCCTGATAGGAAGGAGATAGTTTACCATATGAGACAAACTTTTGAATAGGATGTTGTGTACAGGTTCTTACACCTTTTCTCAAAGCAATCAGCATATCAAAGCCATCAATGATACATTCAATCTTGAGATTAGAATTCCTTTACTTGAGTGAGTTTGAGCAGGTCGTGGACTCGATTCAAGCTCTTGGATAAGTGTGAGAGGAGTTGAGAGTTCCATCCCTGTAATAGGCCTCTTCCTCTTATCATAGACACGAAGCTCTTTATTCGCAGTTTGTGGTGATTCAGGCTAGTTGGGAACAGATGAAACTAGAGTTTGTGGTGGTTGACTTTCTGTTTATGTATCATGGGTGAGAGGATGGATGATTGAATCAGGTTGAAATGACTTGACAGAAGGCTGCAGTGAAGGAGGTTAGATTCAAGGTAACGGAGGATCAAGAGGTTAGATTGAATGACTGGGGTGATGCTCCCAAAGCTGATATTCCCTCAAGTTCTCCCCCTGAATCTCAGTTTTGGGGTAGTAAGATTGGTGTTCAAAGAAGGTCACGTCCATTAAGTTATAGAATTTTCAGGTAGTGGGAGAATAACATTTATAGCCTTTTTGATTTGAGGAATATTCAAGAAAGATACACTTAATGGATTTTGGATCCAACTTGCTACGGTTTTGTTGCTATACATGAACAAATGCTGAGCACCCAAACACTTTTGGATCTAGTGATGTGATGATTTTGGTATGTGGAAAGTGTTGAAGGAGGACTTGATAGGGAGTTTGAAATTTAAGAACTTTAGATGGCATTCTATTGATGAGATATGTGGATGTAAGGACAACTTCTCCCCAAAAAGAAATTTGGAACATGTGTGGAAAACATGAGAGATTGGGCTACCTCAAGTAAATGTTTGTTTTTTCTTTCTGCTACCCCATTTTGTTAAGGAGTATCAACACAAGAACTTAAGTGATCTATGCTTTGTTCTAGGAGATAGGAACCTAGAACGAATTTGAAGTACTCTTTAGAATAGTATTGAAATTTTGGAAAATTTGACATATTTCTGATTTTTCTTTCATGAGGAATATCCAAGTCAATCTAATGTGATCATCAACAAATGATATGAACCATCGAGTTCTTGTTATGTTTTTAACCCTTGAGGGATCCCATACATCACTATAAATCTTGGCAAATGGATGAGATGGTTTGTATAAACAACTAGGATAGGTATTACGAGTATGCTTGGAGAAATGACAAATTTCACATTTGAAATGTTTTGGATTTTTAATGATAAATTTTGAAGGGAAAAGTTTTTCTAAATACACAAAATTAGGATGCCCAAGATGATAGTGCAACAACATAATTTCACTATCTTTATTGACTTAGGAATTGAAAACAGACTGACTTTTAAAAGAAACACCACTTGCAGGTTGAGCTTGTCTACTTTGAGGAGTATGGTCCTTAAGGAGATAAAGTCCCGAACACATCTCAGTACTGCCAATCGTCTTCCTCGAATCCAATTCCTGAAATTCACACAAGTTTGGGAAAAACTTAGTTACATAATTTAGATCACGAGTCAATTTACTAATGGAAAGTAAATTACAGTCCAAACTAGGAACATGGAGAATAGAATTTAAAGTCAGATTCTTAGTAATCTTGACTGAACCAATTCCCTCAACTTTGTATAATGAACCATCAGCGATTCGGACTGTGGAGTTGCCATTGGATGGACTGTATTTGTAAAATGCTGTTGCATCTCCTGTCATGTGATCTAATGCTCCAGAATCAATAATCCATGGTTTATGTGTCATTTGTCAACCATAAGAGCTAATGAGGAATTACCTTTCTATGCTAACATGCTAATCGCAAACACAGAGGTGTTATATTGAGACTGCGAGACAATGTTTTGGTTGAAGAGTTTCTACTAAACTTTCAGTTACTCTTTGGTGAAGGGACTTGATTCATTTGAGGTTGTGTTGTCATCTAAGGATGTTGCAATTTTGGAACAACTTTCTTTGTCATTGGTTGGTCTTGATGCCTTCCAATCAGTGGGTTTGCCATGAATTTTCTAGTAAGTTTCCCTAAGATGATCAAGTTTGCAATAGTGATCACACCAAGGTTTCCCTTTCCTTTGCCAATTTTCATTGTTGTTTGGTGGCGGTCCTCTTACTGCAAGGACAAATCCTTCAAAGGTCGGAGTGAAATTTTGGGATCCCATCATAACCGTGTCTCTGCTTTCTTCACGTCGGACTTCAACAAAAGCTTTTCGGATGCCTGGAAGGGGCTTAGTTCCCATCACTCTGCCTCGGACTTCATCTAGATTTTTGTTGAGACCTAGAAGGAATTTGAAGGTTCGTTTTTGTTCCACAATCTTCCTGTATAAGGCTGTGTCTTTAGGGCACTTCCAAGTGAGGACTTCAAACATGTTAAGATGTTGCCAGTAGCGAGTAAGGGTATTGAAATATTGAGTAACAGTAAGATCTCCTTGCCGGAGATCATGTAGCTTGGCTTCAATATCAAAAAGTTTTGAGGTATTTTCAGAACTTGAATATGTCTCCCTCACAGCATCCCAAATTCCTTTGCTGGCTTATATAGTAGAAAATTCTCACCTATTTCATTATTCATGGAATTTATCAGCCATGACATCACTAAATGATTCTCAGTTTTTCATGTCTTGAATTGTGGATTACTTTTCTCTAGAATGACAACTTCTCCAGTGAGATATTCATCTTTTCCTCTCCCACAAATGAACACCATCATAGATTGGGACCATTGGAGGAAGTTGTGCCCATTGAGTTTGTGTCCTATGATGAGAAGAGATGTAGTTTCAGCTCCTCCATGGCTGTTTGTAGCAGAGGCTGGGAAGGATGTGACTTAGGATGAGGAGGAATCCTTTTCGTTAGTCATTTTTTGGTTTAGAGGAAAACAGATCTAATTTATAGAAAAGAGGAGAGAGAGATTTCAGAGCATGGCTCTAATACCATGAAAAAATGTTATAGTGATTTTGAATTTTCACTATATTAAAAAAAAAAAAAGATACAAGCATGGTACATATATACTAGTACAACAACATGTTTTCTTAATCTAATAAAGGAAAGAAAACTAAATAAAAAAAAAACACAATAATGTCAAATTAATGCCCATAAGACCAGATTCTGTAGCGGTCAATTAGCCATAAATTATCTAGCTATCAATTAGCCATAAGTTTTCCTCAATTCATTTCCTAGAATCCAAATACTAACTTTGGAAGATTTTCAACACCATCACTATGAAATCACAGGTGGAAAGGCGTCCTTGTATTGTCAACGAACACTTCCTTAACATCTCATTTGTTGTCACAACACTTCCAGTAGGGGTTTTTCTCTTAAAGCAAGAGGTGGTTGCAGTTATAGGTAATCTGGTTTCCTTAGCCAAGCTAGGCGTGATAAAGGAATGAGTTACCCCAGAATCAAAAAAGGCATAAGCATTTTGATGAGCTACTTGTATTTTTCCTTCGTTTTTAACACGGGGGGATAACTAAACTCCTATTCCACAATCCTACTTATTTATAATTCTATAGCTTATATACATATATATCATCTCTTATATCGTATGAAAAAAAAAAGAACAAAACAAATTAGGATTTAAGGCTAACCTGTGACTAGGTCATAACTGAAGCCCTCTTTCTCTTCAAGGGCGGCCAACTCAATACCTTCCTCATCCGTCTCCTGACACAACCATTGTCTTTCCATGTTGTAAATACAGAATCCAAGCATTGATGATCCAACTCGATTCCCATTCCCGCTTCCATTTCCAGACCATGTTGGGGCAGATCCTCCAGATGATCTAGTTGGGGCATTCTTCCGGTGAAGGCACTTACTAACAAAATGCCCAACTTGCTTACAAATATAGTAAGTATTTGTTGCTTTCTTCGGGTACTCAGGTATCTTGTGATTTGGGTCTCCATAGAAATAACACTTTCCTTGCAAATGGGGGTAACTTCTCGGGTAATGCATCCCCTTGTACTTCCAGCAGCTAATGGCTTTGGGTGTGAACCTCCCACTATTAGCATTACTTTTGAAGCTGCCAAAAGGTCGAAACCTTTTCTGTGCGTGTTCAGAACTCGATCCCTCATGAAATCTTCTACCAAAGACAAGTGCTTTCTTTTCTATAGTTCTTACCTTTCTTTTCTTAGCTCCTTCCACAATCTGAGCTCTCTCAACTAGCTCTCTAAAAGATCTTATATTGGACTCTTCCAACTTAACATGCAACTCTTCATCCAAACCACTTAGAAAGACTTGACTCTTGAGTTCTTCACTATACTTATAAGAATCTGGTGCATACTGTAGCAATAGACTAAACTCAGTTTCATATTGCTCCACGATCCTTCCTCTTTAGGCAACATATAGGAAATCAACACTATATTGAACTCTCAAGCTTTTGGGGAAATAGTTCTCTAGGAACTCTTGTTGGAACATCTCCCACGTAACCGGTGGCATCAACTAATGTCTCTTGGATTCCTACCAAACTCTGGCATTAAGAGAAAGCATGTAAGTGCCAAAGGTGATCCTTAAATGATGAGGCACTTTGTAGGCTTCAAATGACCTCTCAATCTGGGCTAACCAGTCTTCATCTTCGTCTGGCTTTTCAAAAGATCTATCGAAATACCGATTACTCTTGATGAACTCGAGTAAAAAGTTTTGGTATGGCCTGAGTGGTGGTAGTGGTGGCAAAGTCACGGTTCAAGATTGTACACTTCTCGGAGCATGCACTTCCATTAACGCTTATGGCACGGGTTATGATGGAGGTGGCGCAGGTACTTGCACATTTTGCTTCAGAGCCTCTAACACTTGTGCTAGCAGTCTAAGTGTAGCTTGCAAGTTTACTTGTGGGTCAGCAGCAGGTGGATTTGGGGGAGGTGTAGTGGGTTGATTTGCTTCTTCCTCGGGATAATTCGAGGCGCTCTGCTCTTGACGTCTTCTCCCTCTTCTTTAGCTGTTTAGATTTTATCTTTTGTGAGCTTATAATATTTTCAATAGGTTTATTAAGTCTTTAAACAAATATAATGGAAATCAGATAAATTTATCACATATGATCAAAATCTTGAAATGAAAAAATCATGAAATAGATAAGGAAATTTGAACAAGATTGAAATTCACATAAAACATCTTCGTTGAAATAGGAAATGGGTACAAGACCTTACATAAAGGAAATCAAAACATAACGTCATACAACAACAACATTACAAGGAAAAACACAAACAACACCTTTCCACAAAGCATCTAGTCTACCTGACCTAACATTCTAGGCCTTTTACAAATTTTTTTATTAGACTGTGTGGGTAAGCTTGGGTCTAAATCTTGACTTCCCTCTTTCCTTTTTTCGTCTTCATCCTTCTTTCTTTCTTTTTGCCAAATTTCATAAGGATGGTGCATCACCCGGATTTCTGCTGGATGAGCCCCTTAGCCTTTTGCTTATAAAGTTGCGCAAGTATTGGTGTACCATCATCTTTCTTTTTCTCACAACTTCCTTTACGTTTTCAGGTAGGTCGGCAATCACGTCTTCTCCAAGTATTCCATCATTCTTGGAGAACAACATCCGGTCAAATCGAAAATCTACTTCTGTGGTAAGTTATGGCGTTGGTTCCCGAGATATACTTCGGTGACCAAGGGAGTACTCACTTTGATCATAAGTGTTCCTCCGCAAGCGGGGATCCAAGGTGTCGTTATAGAGTTCATCATTCATAACTAAGGGATTGGATGGTGCGGCATCAACTTCTATTGCTGGGTTAGTTTCTTGGTCATTGCTACCAGTTGAGCCTATCGTTCCTCATATCATCGTATATTTCCATGTGGGTCATTTTCCTCTTTGGTCCATAGCTAATCTTCCTAAGTTATGGCGGGTTCACTCTTGTCAGGCGTCTATCCCGGGTCTTCCTCCGGATCTTCTTCGAGGTCCTCCTCAGGGTCTTCTTCCTCTTCTTCAACTTCTTCTGTTCTCCTCGGTTCACCTTTCTCGGCTTCACCCTATCCAACATCCACTAGAACTTCATCATCTTCAAGCCAAAGTCTTGTTAGTGACGGCAATTGAGGTGCTTCCTTACCAGGCGGTTTGAGCATAATTTGGTACAACACCATCCCAATAAAGGCATCCTTCAGAATTGGCTTTGCACCATTCCCTATGATGTTTGAGTCATCATTGCATAGATGAATAATGGCCCAATTTCATTCCAAGTTTGGAAATCAGGAAAAGGGGTGCTTATTCTTTCTTAACACAAAAGTCGCCTCCTGTAGCATGGACTCATTGTGGTGAATAAGGCAATTTTTCAATGGCAAAAATTAACTCCAACTCTAACCACTTCTTTTTCCTTAGGGGCCAATATCTTACCATCTCCACAATCTTTTCCCATTTGGTATATTTCAATCCTTTTTCCATAGAAAAAACATCTCCTTCAACGATTTGGTTCTTCCCGCTAAAGCAAACTCTTCACAAAGGACTTTAAGTCTTAGCCTATAGTTGACAAGGGTCTCATTTGGGTCTTTTTAGAGTTTTTAAGCCTCCAAGCAAGCTTCTCTTAGAGACATCTATTCACAAAAGGGAGTCAAAAAACTTATCCATGCTAAACTATCTAGGTCTTTCTTATTTCCATTCTTCTAATTTTCTTCTTAAGTCTATTTCTATTGCCATGATCTAAAATTCTTAACCATGCTCTAATGCTAACTTAAACTATCACGCCCCAAAGGATATCCTAAACGAACAGTCTGCCATACTCAATATTGAAGCTTAAGTATGACAACCTTAGTTATCTCATAACCTTTGGTACCGGGTGTAAGGTGTACATTCACGATCATAAAGGACCAACTTTGAAACAAGTTGTTTAAGAAGACATTCATATAGCAGTTTAAGAATGGAAATCATAACACAATATCTGAAATAGGGAAATATATAAAGGTCTTACAAATAATCAAAGGGCCATCCCCTCCGTTAAAAGACATAGTCCATCAAGGTTTATCGAAGCCTGATCAAAATAATTACATAGAGATTTACTTAGAAGTCTAAGTCTACATCTAGTCTTTGACTTCTTCTAAACATTCCTCAAGCCAAATGGTCATACTTATGAGAAGCAACCCTAGGGTTTCAACCATAAATAAGGAAACTGCAAAAGGTATCTATAAGGGGGTAAGTTTTTGGCTTAGTGAGAATTAAATCCACAAGTAAAGTACTTACAAATCAATAATCAATATAGTTGTTTAGCAATCATATGAAATTCAATCAAACACGTGAGCAAACAATTCATATGATTTTCTGAGAATCATATGTTTGAATGGATTTATCCTTCCATTTGGTGGTTAGGTGTTTTGGGTAACGAGTCCATAGTTTGCAAATGATACTTTTGTAACTTTATACAGATTCCTACTAATCGCTAAAATGTAGTTAATTCATGTGCCCACTCACCATTTAATTATAGGCAATCAAAGCCATAGAATATAATTTCGGGTCCTTGACCTCATTGCTATGCCCTTATCCTACCAAGGATATAGTAATGAATACAATATGACTCACTACATGTCATGCATGAATCATTTTATTTAAGTAATCATGGCATAATATTAGTTATTTTATAAGGGATCATAGAAGTTGCAGACAAATCATTCTTATACTAAATCATACAATGATTAGTTAACAATTCTTGCCTCGACATACTTATCATAATTTCAAACATATAAGTAAGGCACATGCGTGATCATGTTTTATCTTTTCCTAAAGCATAGTGCCACTAAACTACAAGTAAATACATAAGTATAATTATGAGAATTTAAACCCACTCGGCCACAGCCGCAAAAGCTCCTCAGTCGAAGTAGTCCTCCAGGTAAGGTGGTTCGTACTCCACGTCACCTATACTAAAGAAATACCCGAAATGAGTATTTCTTGGAATCTCTACTTAAACTTGTAACTCTATTCTACTAAGTTCGTCAAAATTCACAAAGTGAAACTTCAACTTAAAATGGTCATAACTTGCTCATTTTAACTTGGAATTTCACATATTATATGCCGATTTCTACCTACTTGAAATGATATATTCATTTCTAAGGTTATTTCCTACATACAAGGTCATTTGGGTTTCTAAAAGACATAGTACATAATCAAAATGAAAATCCCAGCTTTTGAAAAACAATTTTCCATATCATCTTTGTTAAAATCTTTTAGCAAAAATATAGATATGTAGATAGTTGAAAAATTCTTTGGGTATATATATATATAGACTCATATGTATGCAAAGATTCTAGTGGTGTTATCTCAACGATTATTATTCGTAAAACAATTTATCTTGAGGTGTTGAAACTTGAAACTTAACAATTTCTTTTCTAAGTGTTTTGAAGAAACTTTATAATTTCTTAGTTATTGTAAATAAGTATATTCTTATTTTGTTTTTTTAAATTTCTTTTCCAAAACAAATAATTTCCCTTTAACTTTAATCTACTATAATTTTGCTTTTTGTGGCAAAATAGAGTTTCCAAAGTTTTTATTAAATTGTTGATAGCCTATAATGATTTTGAGTTACATATATATTTTCCTTAAAATGGTTTTGTTAAATAATTTTCTATCCTCGTATATTTTTATATCTTAACTCCTTTAAGTATAAATTTTATTTTTAAAACTTGGTCTTTTAATTTCCTTTACCGATTTTATTTGAATAGAAATCATCTTTTTAAGTTGTTGATAAAATCTATTGTTTTTGAACTCATCATGTTTATATTCTTTTTTATCTTTTTGAAAATACATTTATCATTTAGAAACTTGAAAATCATTATTTTTCTAAGTGGATGTGTAGATTAGTGAGTTGATTTTATCTTAACCTTGGAAACTAGTTTGCTCCTTAGTTTTTATTATGAAGTTGGAAAGACTTTAACCTTAAGCTTTTTATGAAAAATTTATATATCAACAAATTATTTTTACTAAGTCTTAGGTTATCTTATTATGAAAAGGAGGTGCTTATTTTCATTTATTTCCTTAGTAAAACTATCCTTGTTGTTATTTAATAAACTTTAGGAAAGTTTAAGAAAAGGTTGCAAAAATCCATTTTCTAAGTTGTTGATGACAAACTCTCTTATTTAGTAACTACTTACATAACAAAAGAGTTTTAGCTTCAAGTTCCTCTATTAAAGAAAAATTCCACTTTAAATATTGTTGAGACAATATCATTATGATGATGCATGTATATGAGCATATAATATGAAAATGATGAAAATATAAGAAAAAATAAGAAGCAAGATAATAATATGGTCAAGTATTAGGAACCTTAGCTTCATCAAGATAATCCGATCAAGAATTGGGAGCCTTATCTTCATCAAGGCAACCAGGTGTAAGCCCCGGAAATTTCAGTAAATAATTCTAATATGAACTTCGAAAATAAACCCTAAAAATTACTCCAAATTAAAACCGAATTTCGACAAGTCCTAAATCATGAATGACTCCAAAAATTTCTTAATCATGAGAAAATGAAAATCCTTAAAAATAAAATAAGAACTCAGTGGTCTTCAAATTCAAAACCACTACGTACGAAAAATTCCATATTTAACTCCGACTTATAAAAACGGGTAATATAAAGCCCAAAAACAAATTATTAAAAAGGAAATAACGATTGACTTTCAAACATAAAACCCAATTCAAGAATTCCGAAAACATTAAAAGATGTTAAATACTTACAAAAATGAAATGTAAAATAAATTTCTCAAATTAAATATGTTGTATAAGCATAAAATATTAGTTTCCAAATTGGCAAGGATCTAAACTGAAAAATTACCCAAAAACCCTAAGTGGAATACAATAGTTTAATTCAGGCAATCTAGCGCCCTTAACCCTAGAGGCCGAGATGTAGTTTAAATATGTAGAATAGCTCATAGTAATATAAGTTTTCTTAAAAATATTAGATTGATAAATTTTTTATATATTTCAAACCCGTTCGGATACAGACTTCGAAAAGCGTGTCCTGGGGCTCGAGACATCAAAAACATACCAATAGTACCGTTAGACTTGTAATTTCATAAGATTTCCAAATATATCAGTTATGAAATTTTTCGGGTTATAAAAGTTACAATTATAACCTTTTTATCGTATTTTCATTATTATCGGTAATTGATTAGTCTTTTGCACTATTCATTTTTATTTCATTACAAAATTTTATTATTCTTATAAAGCCTTATATTATTAGATAAATATTTTATATATTATAGAAAATTTTGTTTTTCTAAAATTTAGTTAGTTTGGGCTTTTACGAGATAGTATTCTGTTTAAGGTCCGATATTAAAAATAAAAAATTAATTTAACATTTGGAAAATATTTGAAAAATATTGTTATTCTCATAAAATAATTTTTTTGAATTTTTCGGGTTATAAAAATATCCTTTATAGCCCATATTCGAGTATTTTGCTCATACCAGTAACATATCTGTTAAAATACTAAAATAATTCAAATAATTATTTAATTTTAATTATGAAAAATCTGCTACAAATATTTGGAATAAATTTTCTAATTTTATTTTATTTTAATTTATTTTATTAAGAAAGTACTTTTACAACCCATACCTTCAAGTACACCTTACACATATCACTTTCTTTTCACTTCAATCTTTCTACACATTAACCCACACTTCATGGCAAATTTTTCCCCTTCTTTATGGCTGCCATTGTCCTTTATTTACTTCATTTTGACCAATTTAATTATATTCCACTCCTTCTTAAAGAAGCTACACATACACATTTATTACACAATTCAAAATCAAGTCAAATTTCAACAAAATTTCTCTCTCTCTCTCCCCTATGGTTCATGTGCAGCAGCCCCTCCCTTGGCTGCCTTGTTTTATTTTTTCTCTTCTTTTATTCAATTAAAACACTCATTTTCTCTCTCTCCTTCATTTACTCACTTTCCCTCTTTCATTCTTTAACCTTTTCTCTCTCTTTTTCCTCTCTTTTCTTTTTCTTCTTCTTGTTCTTGTTTTCTCAAGAACACAAGCTGCCCCCTTCTTCTTCCATGGCTTCCACACTTCATTCTTACAAATTTTTAAGCAAATCTTCTTCCCAAAGCTCCATAGGTGATATAGGTAAAATGTAATGAAGGTTTCATGCATCAAATGACCTTCCATAAGCTTAAAAGCTTAGGATGATGATGCCAAAAATAAAACACTTCTTTTCTCCACTTTTATTATCTTGTATTTCAATTATTTTCTTGTTTAAAGTTGATATATTTTGTAGATCTAAATTTTTATAGCTTTGATTTTCGTTTATGCCATAGATCTAGTTATTTAGGTTGTTATTTTGCTATTTCTTATGATTTATACATAGATCCATCATCCACATGTATTCATGCACTTATAACTAGTTTAGAAAACTAGATCTAGAGTTTTGAGTTCATAAAATGCATTAGACCTTGTTTTATGTTCATGGATGACTTGTAATAGCATGATGATGGTAGGAAAGTTGTAGGAAACTCAAGATCTATTTTATTTTCAATAAACACAACTTTTGAAAATTCGAATGAAAATGGAACCATATTTAGAAAAGTGGTTTTTCAACTACAAAATGTGTATTTTTCATTTAAAATGAAGGGCTTAGGGTATAGACAACATAAATGAATGATTTTGATAAGTAAGTTTAGATCTATGAGTTTATAGTTCATCACCATGGGTTTCTATTAAGGGCAAAACCGTAAACTCGCGTACAAAATAACCCTAGGTATTTAAACTCTGTTTTATGTCTCTCTATTCAGAAAGTAAGTTTCGAAACCCTAATTCCCTTTGTTTTTCTCTCGGTATTCTTTAGTTTCTATATTCTGTTCTTGCTATTTTCGAATACTAATTCTCTGTATGATGTGTAGGTAAATCCAATTCGAGCTGGATCAGGCTCCTGTACTCAAGGCACCACATTATTTGGCAAAAGATGAGGATGAAAAAGATAATTGGCCTATTCGAGAAGGACCATTCTCCTGAAGATCTGTCTTGAGATTCTTTTGTTCACCGAAGGGGTTTGATACCCATTCTTTTCTCTTTATTCCCTATTTATAGAAATACATTGATTTGTTTTCCTATTCTGTTACATGTGTAACTACCTGTCCTACTGTAAAACTACTTTTGTTGAGCTGTTGATTTGCTGAGCTGTTTGTGGGTTGAATTGCTGAGCTGTTGTGGGTTGTTTGCTGAGCTGTTTGTGGTTGTCCTTGGTTCGTAACAATTTCTCCGCTCCTTGAAAAACAACCTTGTCCTCAAGGTTGAATCTTCTGAAAAAGTAATGAGGAATGGGTTTGGGTGATTTGAAAATTTTGCAAAACCCACTGAACTGAAATATTTTGTTTGTCCGAGGAATACCCATAGCTTCTATATAGCATCGATAATAACTTCTGAGTTGCTGATGATGGTCTGGAATTGAATTTGTTAAAACAAATTTCCCTATGATGAAGCCCTTACACCCCATATCCATATATGTGTTACAGTAGGGTTTGCGTATAAGGAAAAGTCCCTGTATCCATTTAATGTTGGACTAAATGTCCAAGTTCCATCCCAAATCCAATATGGCAAAGATGACAGGAACCCAATGTGGAAATGATGGCAGCCCAATTGGAAACAATTGTTGGCTGTAATCATATGTATAAAGAAATCCTTATGAGCCAACTGTATAAAACCCATTTGAGCGTGTAAAAATGGAGGATTATAACTCCATGAACCATCCATAGTTGAAGAAGTCGAAACCTTGGCCATGATGAGAGGAACAAATAGCATAATAGATGGCCACCCATTTGTGGCTTAGAAGCACAAGTGCTGGTGGTAATCTAATGAAAAATTACCTCCTGAGCCACCCAATTAACCATACACATACCTGAGTCCAATAGTTGTGATTCCTTTAGCTAAGAATGTCTCGTAATGAATGCTCTGAAATTTACCCTTAAAACCAAAAGCATCCTCTGTCCTAACCAATGAAGGTGTTACCAGTATCTGCCACTGTGTAATAATATCGTAATTGTGCGGAATGAACACTTCATATGACAGTGCATTGAAGTGCTGCCACTGAAAAAATTCTTTGTCCACAACAATGGTTTGCTGAAAATTCCCATTGGTAATTTTTGTTTGATCATGCTTGCCATCCCTCCTATCCTTAGGATTATTACTAGTGGTAGTATAATTCTGGACTGTCATCTGATCATATAGACATTGAAGTGTAGGATGATGTGATTGAACTAGAGGCACAACATCATAACAAGTATCTGTATTGTCCACTACATTATGAACCCTCGAAATTTCTGATACATCTAACATATCCTCTTGCATGTCAAAGTGCATGTCAATTATAGTGTGTGCATGATCAATCCCTGTTTCTACTGCAATTGCATAATCATCTTGTTGGGGAGTAACTTCAACAGTCTTGGCAACAAGTGCAACCTCATAGTGACCATCTTCAAGCATATAAAATCTGTCGTCTCCCCAATCATAGTCAAAAGGACCAAATTTGATGAGTAAGTGTTTAACCAAATGATCCCATGAATTCAAAATAATGCATTGACTCATGTATTCAATCCATGTCATAGCATTGTCTCTCATAGCAAAAATTGCTAGTTTAGGAAAGAACTCCTCATTTATATGATAAAAATCCAAGAAACACTCTACTTTGAGTATCCAAGAAATAGGATTTCTACCATAGAATTTAGGTATATCCTCCTTTATGACTTCAAGGAGTGGAGGATCAAAGCCAGACAAAGAAACAGCTTGCAATTTCAAGTAAAATGGTAAATTCACTCTCAATCGATCTACTCTTGAATTTACAAACTGTAATGCGAAATCTGAGTCACTAACCATTGTATTGATGTGTTTTTCATCAGAAAGTGGAAGAGAAAAACGCGGAATGGAAACCTTTGAAGATGATCCGAATGTCAGTGAAGAATATTCTGAGGTAATAGGTTGAATTTTATCAATTTCGTAATTTGAATGTTGGTGATAATCTATTTTGTTTTGCTGATTTGGGACTGATTCACCAGGTGGTTGCAGCGTTGAGATCCAAGAATCCAAGATGGCATGAAGTTTTGCAAAAGCTGTTGTCAAATCGTCATTGGCAGCCATTGGAAGATCAAGAAAAATCAAGAAGAAAACGTCAGGCGATCGGAGGCTGATTCGGGAACGAGAGCACCAATGTTAAGGGCAAAACCGTAACCTCGCGTACAAAATAACCCTAGGTATTTAAACTCTGTTTTATGTCTCTCTATTCAGAAAGTAAGTTTCGAAACCCTAATTCCCTTTGTTTTTCTCTCGGTATTCTTTAGTTTCTATATTCTGTTCTTGCTATTTTCGAATACTAATTCTCTGTATGATGTGTAGGTAAATCCAATTCGAGCTGGATCAGGCTCCTGTACTCAAGGCACCACTCTATTTGGCAAAAGATGAGGATGAAAAAGATAATTGGCCTATTCGAGAAGGACCATTCTCCTGAAGATCTCTCTTGAGATTCTTTTGTTCACCGAAGGGTTTGATACCCATTCTTTTCTCTTTATTCCCTATTTATAGAAATACATTGATTTGTTTTCCTATTCTATTACATGTGTAACTACCTGTCCTACTGTAAAACTACTTTTGTTGAGCTGTTGATTTGCTGAGCTGTTTGTGGTTGTCCTTGGTTCGTAACAGTTTCTTTTAGATGTATGTTCATATTATGTGTAGATCTTAGATTTGAACTTGAACAAAAGTAGTGAAATTCGTATTTTGGCAAGACCCATATTTAAAAACCACTTTCTAAGTGTCAAAATATAAATTTTACTTAAGAAAATGAAGGCTTAATATATGTATATCATCAAGACTTCTTTTTACAAGAGTCAAAAGTGATTTTCAAAATAAAAATTCTATTTTCGGATTTTGGTCAAGACATATTTTAATAACATGTTTTCCAACTCAAAAATGAAGTTTTTATTTAAGAAATGAAAGGCTTATAAGATAGGATATGTAAGGAATAGATTTTCAAAAGCTTAGATAGATCAAAAGATATGACCAAAAAAATTTTCTAAATTCGGATCCCAACCAAGACCAATTTTTAAAACCCATTTATCGACTCCAAAACTCATGTTTTATGTGAAAAATGAAGTATATAGGCAAGAGGTATCATTAAGCAATTATTTTTACAAGTTGAAATGAGTTTGGATGAGATTAATGTGTGAGACAAGGAATAGAATCAAGAGGAGAAAATTTTGAGTTAGTAGCTAACTTGTGAAATTCGTAATTTTGAATGAAGGCCATAAGAACACCTATTATCCAAGCTCAAAATGAATGTTTTATGTAATGGATGGAGTCCTTAAGTAATAGGTACCATAAAGTCTTAAATTTAATGCATTAAACAAGTTTTTTCCAAAGGAATTATGCAAAAAGTGGATTTTCTAAAATTCGAATTTTTGAGTAAATCATATTGGAAAACATATTTGCAGAGTGTAAAATGCAAATTTTTTTGTAAGAATGAAGTCCTTAGTGGTTATATATGATTGAGCCCTAACTTTCTAACTATCAAATGATTTTTACTTAAAGAAATCACTCAAAAACATTACTTACAAAAATTCGGATTTTGGAATGGACCAATTTTAAAAACATGTTTACAAAGTGTAAAAAAGAAATTTTTATGTAGAAATGAAGGTCATAAGTAATATATATAATGAAGACTCAATTTTAACAAAAATAATTATATTTTCTTAAGTAATAAATCCAAAACAAATGGAAATGATCAAAGTTAGAAAACTAGACTTTTCATAAGTAGTTGTTATTATGGTCTTGCAAAATACAAAGTTGTAAAATTTCCTTTTAGCAAAAATCATCAAGATCATGCATACATTAAGCTCATCTCATGTCATTCATGTTATGAAATCATTCATATTGCATGTATAGCCAATTTATATAGTAGGAACATTACGAACATTTACAAAACAATTTTTTGGAAATTGAAATTGTTGTTGCCCTAATCTGATCCAAACTTTTTGAAGCTTCAAAGTTTTCAAAACTTGAAAATAATATTAAAAATAGATAGATCTTTCGAAGTAGATAGAAATCGATATATAATTTGCGAGATTCCGAGTTAAAATGACCAAGTTATGGCCATTTCAAGTTGGAATTTCCGCTTAGGACGAAAATTACGAATTTGATAGTTCATATAAGATCGTTTAGATTAGTTTGAGTTGAAATAATTATTAGAGTATTTCTTCCTTTTTAGGTGATCCTGAAATCGACGATTCCCTGCCACCGAATTATTATTACTAGATGACTGGTGATCCAATGGCCGAGTGAGTTTTCTCCTTATTTTGTTACCTTGATTGTGCTTGTAGTTAGTTGCATTAGAATTATAGGAACAAGATAAAAATCGATATGAATGGGGATGGGATATATGATGATGTTGTGATGAATGTATGCCAAAGAATACTAAAGCATATCGAAACCACGATTTGATTGGATAACTACACTGTTCATATTATTCCTGTTATGTGTATGATATTGGCTGGTCACTCTAAAGAATGTATAAATATTTTGACTTAAGCAAAAAATTAAATTGATCATGCATCGCATCGGACATATTACATTTGGTAGCATGATACTCCTACGCAGGTCGATCGGTATGGTCCGTCGATGCCTGGTTTGGATAACGAGCTCGGTGCCAGAGCTCATTCAAAGGTACTAAAGCGCATGTGGATGCATTCCTTGGATGAGCCTAGCTGAGTCGAGTGCTAAGAGCCGAGGGCTTGGGGACTAGATGCGGTCGTGTAGACTCAATACGATTCCTAACCCAAGATACGGAGGGCGTAAATCCGTTCTGTATGTGGGATTCCAGATACCCATGCATAATTGTTTGCTCACGCGTTTGTTCATGCATAGCATATGATTGATTATAACTTGTTTGTTATGGTACGATTTTAAGGAAATTCTCACTAAGCTGGTGTAGCTTATACCCCAATGGTTGTTTAAATGGACAGGTTATCGTAAGTATGCAAAGTGAGGATCGAATTGGTTGGAGCCGGGAATGACTCCATGATTTCGGCAAAGAATACAAATGTTTGAAGTTATCAACTAGTTTATGATTTGTCTTATAATAATTTATGTAGGGAAGTCTGTGGATGAATGTAATTGGAGTTAAATGATTCGTATTTTGAAGTGTAGTGATTCGTATATGAAGTATAGTGATTTGTATCGAAAGTATAGTGGTTGTATTTCCTTTACATTGTTACTCAACTGTATCAACATAAAATGTATCATTCCGATGTGTCTCCTTTATGTGTTAGATGCCTTGTACATAGTATGGAAGCCTTTGCGTGACTGAGGCGATCATTCTTAGGCTTTAATATTGTATAGCGGATTGCCAAATTTAGGGTACCCTTCGGGGCATGACACCAGGGACTAAGAATAGACTAGTTTCAAAAAGAAAAAGAAAAAGAAAGAAAAGCAATAATAGTAATAAGCTTGTTAGTGAGTTAGTGAGCTAGTGAGAATTTGGGCTCTAAAATATATAGATATACATATAGATAGTAACATATATATAAGGTTAAGTTAGAAATATAATAACAACAACAATAATATAGTATCATAATAATAACAAGATAATGATAATTAGAATTCTTGGCATATGCAAGAACAAAGCATAAACATGTTATTGCTTCTACAACTCTTATGAGTTTTTGAGAAACAACACTATAGTTATGTTAAGTTACATGACATGGAAAATAAATGGTAGAAAGGTAAGAATATTTACCTAAAGAGAAATTATGGAAGCGGTAGTGTAGGAAAAGTTTGGACAATGTATGTGTAGAAAGTGTCTAGGAAAAATGGGTAGTAAAGGAAAAGAAAAGAGAGATTCTTGAGAGAGAATTTGGGGAGTGAATTTGAGAGAGTTTTTGTATGGTAAATGAATGTGTGAAAGAAATGGAGGGAGATGGGGTATTTATAAAAATTTTTGGAGTGAAAATTGTGTGCATTAAATAAATTGAAAAAGAAAAATAAAGGTGTGTCTGTGAGGAGGGGGGTGGCCGGCATGAAGCATAAGGAAGAGAGAAAGTGAGTGATTTTTTATTTGTTTTGTATTATTGTTAATTAAAAGTAATAAGTTGTAAGGTTTGATGTGAATGAAGATATAAGGGAAATGTAAAAAGTAGATAATAGATATGTAGAGTGTAAGAATAGGTGTAGAAAAGTATATGTAGGTGAATAGTGTAAAATAATACTATGAATAGTAGATAAGATAATTTAATGCTGATAGTAAAGAAAATACGCATAATTAGGCTATATCTAATATTCTTAAATACCGAAAAATTATAAAACTGATATTTTTAAAATCCTTGTATTTTTACAAGTTTATTAGTATTATCAGAATATTTTTGCCAGCGGATGTATCAGGGCACGATTTTCGAAAACTAATCCCATTCGGATCAGGAAGACTCTAAAATTAACAAATATGATATTTTTAAGATTCCTTATAATATTATGAACTATTATCCACTACTATTTCAATTTTGTTGTTTTAGGGTTAAGAGCACGTGATTACCAAATCCAACTACTAGGGTTTGACGTAAATTTGTTGACCTTTAGGTTTCTAATTGACTTCTGGTTTAGGATTTAAGCATAAATCATAGCATAAAATGTAGGGGATTACAATGCACCATCACGTTTCACCTTTACAAAAGCTTCCATTGACCGATTTATCAATTTTCTTAGTTATATGAAAAGCTTTTCCTTTAGCAAAATGGATGGAAATTTTTCAAAAAGATGATTTGAATAGATTAATTGATAAGTTTAGCCTTTCATGTTTCTATGTTATATCTTATATCCATGTCTATGCAAGTTCATGTCTAAAAAACCTTAACTCGTAACATGACTAAATTATTAATTATATATAAAATTCTAAACCTATGACCTAACTTCTTTAGTAAGGTATCTTATATCTCGATTGAACATTTTATTGATTAAAAGTTGTAAATAAATATATAAGATAGACTAAAAATAAAAAGAATGGATTAAAGACCATATATGGCAATAAACAAATAAATAAATAAAGGAAAAGTTCAAGAGCATAAACAAATACAAATGATATATCTTCATACTTAACACAAAATTACAACAAAACAAAAGTTTTACTAAAGTCAAGTTTAATCAAATAAAATTAATTTAATAATTTATTAGTTACATAAAATTATTGAATTAACTTAAGCCATAGTCTAGATAGGTGATACTTTTGGTGGTATTTCTTAAATTCATGCGATTTTCTATTTGTTCTTTAGTGGAGGTTCTTTGAAGTTGTTGACAATAATTTTTTACCTAAGTTACTGCATCCACATGTAGGCTTTTAAGACCCTTCATTTGAAGGAAAAACTCATTTCAAGTCTTATGTAAGGATAAGTTTATTAGCCACCTTCAATCTATGACACTTGTGAGCAAGCACGTGTCTCTCTCCAATAAGCAATGCAATTCACATAATTTCCTCAACTCTTAGGATTAGGGGGAGGACTTTTAGAAAAGACTTTCCCATAAGAGTCTTCGTGAGGATCTTCCCATCCATTCTACATTTCTCACTATTATGGTGAGTCATTATCTAAACCCTTTTGATTTAGGTATTGGGATGATTGGATTCCCTCATACCTTTTCTTAATTGGTCGGTATTGTATTTGCTATAACTTGGAACACTTTACTAAGTTAAGTGTTGGAGTTCCTACGTTGGGATCACATCAAGTGCCGCTTAGCTCATATTTGTTGCTTGCCCAATGAATTTAAACTGAGAGGATAGCCCATTAGGTCTAGCCAACTATTTGTAAATGAGAATTATACCCTAGCAAAAGTATATTTATAATATCAAGAATACTAGTTTGTTTAGAAATAAGAACTATACCAACATGAAAAGAAAATGTGAAAAGTAGCCTTGGACATATGAATCTTTTCAGTTACAAGACTTGGACATATATATTGAATCCTCTCTCTTTCCACATTTTCTTGTTTGTTATCTTGAAAGTCCATACGTCCAAGTCTTGCCACTAAGAAAATTCCAAATGTAATCCCATGGACATTATAAAAATAAGTTTAACCTTATGCACGCTATTAACATAATGATATAATTTGAAGCCAAAATCATAATTTTTTCTTCACCTATTCGTATTTTATGTCATAGTTATCTTAATGTCAAAAATTCATAAGTTGAATAGAGACCACAAATCAAATTAATTCCATTACAAGTGTATTTATTATGTTGTGATTGTACCTTTCACATCAAGTTCCTTGTTACTTTTTTTCTTTTTATTAATCATAAAAGGTCTATTTGTTTTTACATGTTATGTTGAAAATTGTTAATGCTTTTCAATACATATCCACCTTGAATAGAGTGGAATGCTTAATATTGACGAGGACACCATAAATATAGTACAAATTTAATATGTCATTTTATTTTATTTCATTTACTTATAATAGGGTACAATCAAATGATAACAAAATAAGAACAAGAGCCAACATATATATAGACATGAAGATTAAAGGTGAATAGCTTAGATATTAGTAATGAGCAAGCCATCATAGAAATTGACCCACTAAATATTACGCTTCTTCGTAATGCCAATAGATCTTGGTTATTTATTCTTTTTATTCATTAAGTGCAGCGTTGATGAGTTCCTGGGATTAAGAGCAAGGAGGCACATGCGGTAAGATGGCACATGCTTATTGCTTTCGTAGAGCCATTTTTCACAATAAGAACTGTATCCATCCCCCAACTCAAGTGTCTTTCTAGATGACAATGCTGAAACCACACACTTGAAAAAAAAAAATCAAATATCTCACATTTAACATTATTAATTAATCCCAATAGCTTTGTTAGTTGAATTTTAATAATAGTGGTTGCGTTTGTCTAGAAGAAAAATATCCCGAAACTTAACAATAATCAAATATCACCATTGTAATTTCAAGATGTTACTATTATTAGTAGATTTGGACCTCTAAATTTATTTTTTCTAAAATTTTAAAAATTTACAAACCAATGATTAAGATGCCTAGACTCTTGAAATATCTTATACATCATTATATCATTATCTTCTTCATTATAATCTCAACGATTGATTATATATGGTAGCATTTTGAGAGATTATATTTAGGAAATTAAAAAAAAATAGTATATTTAGAGGATAAATTTATTATTAGTGGTGTCACAGAATAGTGAAAGATAAAAGTATTAGCAAATGATTGATTATATGTGATCACGAACGACTCCAAAACTATTCAATTTGCTGATATCACTTATATATAGTTAAAACTTAAGAGCTACTAATAATATTTGAAACTTCCTAAGATTACCTAAGCCAACATATATATTAAGGACAATGACTTACCTGGATTGTTAGCAAAGAACCTAATGGTGGCCCATCCATTTTTTGGGACTCCAATGGTATTTACTAGTGGTGGATCAATCAAGTTATATGTGTCTGGATCTATCTTGTTGTCAAAATTTCTCCATCCCATTCCAACAACGTAGAAGCTATATCCATATGGATGCATTGGATGATTCTCTACTGCCTCAAGATTTGTACCTTCGAAGATAATCTCAACAGCTTCACCATAATCAATCATCTTCATCTTTGTTCCAAGCCTTGGTTCTAATGAAATGTCGGACACATCTCCTGTGAAGTTGAAAAAGTATGATGGTTTATGTGGAAAGCTTGCATTGTACACCCCACGCAAATGCCTGATACATGCCAATTAACTTTTTATTTTCTCAATGAATTTGTTGAACTAATAGGAAATATAACGAATCCCTTGCCCATAAGGTAATATATAACAATCTATCCTTCATGATTAATCATCTAAGTAACTTTATCATAGGTATTTATGTTAAGTTTTGAAAATCTAGTCCCATCTTATGACCTTGGCATTATCGATTTTACACATTTTGGAAAATCATACAAAATTAGTATATAAGCAACTAATGGAGAGGAAATGACTTAGAATAACAAAATGAAGGTAGTAATGATTGGAAACTTTAGATAAGTTGAACATTAATACATAGTATCCCACATAGACTTAAACGAAAATAAGGGTATTTATTTTTGGGAATGTATTATAATTCTTTTCTCTGTTATATTTTTTATAATCAAATTTTAGTACATTTATGAAGTATTATTATAATAATCTCAACAAGTAATAAATATTAATAGCTTTTAATGGGATAGCAAGCAAATAGGAGTGAGGAAAATGATTTCAGTTGTTTAAAATTTGAAATCTTATACATGTGTGTATATATATGATTATGTGTGTGTGACAATTTTAAATTTTTAATTATAATAAGTACAAGAAACCAATAATTATAAAAAATGCAAGAAAATTTTCCATGAAACAAAAAAATCCCAAAATTTTAGTGCTATCATAAGATTGGATGATACCTATAGTATACTCGAAGAATGTCAATATTTGGTGTTTGAAAGGTTATTCAAGCTTGCAGATAGTCCATGACCATCCAGCCCAGCACATGCTGCATTCTCACAATAAATTTGATTTACAGCAACTATAATGAAGATCCTTTTAGCGATTTTCTTAGGAACATTGATGGAATGAGTTTGACTTGCTAAACTCCTTAGACGTGCAGTGGAATTCATAGCAGCATACTTGTCATCATAGTTTGGAAGTTGTGGAAAAGGAGGTTTTGTGGGGAGAGTATAATTGCCTCTATATTGAAGAATCGTTGTTGTTATAGTGTTATCAAATGGAGCAGCAGGTATCGGAAAAGGGGGTGCTAACCATGTAATATAAGCTAGGTTTTTGGTTTGAGGTTAACAACAAGTCCATAGTTTGTCCTGGGGTTATCATTATGTAATTAGTTGAGAAAGATTTCAAGTAAGCACCCTCCATTCCAACGACTGTGAGATTGTGGTTTGCGATTCCAAAAAACATCTCCTCATTCATCACCGCATTTATTACATGAAGTAGATAGGTCTTTCCATAATCAACCAATAGGTGGTACATCATACCTACAGTAATCAACATTATTAGTGTGGTACCTTGAAAACTGTCAATATTAAAAGACATCTAAATTTTTAAATCTAAGTAGTACATCCTTAGAAAATGTTAGCATTACGAAAATTTTGTGTGTCTAAGATGATACCAAGCTGGTCTTTTGTATAAATATACAAATATAGCTAACTTTTTGACCTATTGACTACTTGATTTGAGATTACTCTTATTCTAATAATTAGTATAGGGTATAAGCCAATTTAGATCAAGGTTAGGCATCAAAATATTATTTAAATTGCATGATGCGAAGCTTAAATATTGCATTGAAGAAGAAATTTCATAATGCTGGTATTTTCAATCACCATAAGAAAACTAGGATTTAGAGACAATTTTTGTTTCTAAACATAAATTTTTGTCACAGAAATCATGTTTGTTGATTGTTTTTGTAAGGATATAACTTCTTTTATTGATTTTTCATTGTAATTTTTTCATCTATAAAGCTCAATTTTCTTGTAGTGAACAACATAAGCATGCTAGGACTTTAAAATCGGATGTGATATAATTTTGATGGTTTTTAAGGATTTTATTTTAAAAATGGACAATCTCCAAATAAAATCAAACTTTAAAATCGATATATAGACCTCTTGTTGTTTCTAATGAGGCTTTACCCTTGGAACAGTTGCATAAATCTCCTGGTTCACCATTAATTGTGAAAGCATCTGAAACATTTAGATCTTCGCTAGTTGCAAGAGCTTCCTGAATTATGGCCATAACATCCCCCTTGAACCATGATGCTTTAAAAATAGTTAAATAGCATTAGTATGAAATAAACATGAGCACATTAACCTCACTTATAAAATTATTTCCAAATACAAACAATGTGTGGGCGATCATGATTTTAAAATGAGAGAAAATGATGACACACAAATGGATGTATATATACCCAATATAATTGTATGATCTTTATCAGGCTTTGGATATGGATAGGAGGCTCCTTCAGGTGGTAAAATGATGATTGCACCATGTACCGTAGCTCGAGTCCAGTCACTATGAGCATGCCACCATAATGTTCCTTCTTCTGTAGTAAAATCGATCTCTTGGAGAAATCTATCTCTCGGTTTTATGGGACATTGAGTAACATTTTCTGGTTCATCGGACCATGGATTTCTTGGTTCATGTATTCCATGCCTAATAAATGAATAAATAAATATATACATAGATCATTTGCTAAAGCATTTCTTTCCTCTTTTTTTTTCCTTTTTCTTATTTCTTATTTTTGAATTACAACATTTTCAAGCTATTTACTTTTTATTACATACCGCGAATATATGATATCAATTTTTGGAACCTATATTTATCAATTTGATTAATGTGTTATGAGAAATTGTAATAGTCATGTTGTGTAAGAACATCTAAATGTCAACAATTGAGGGTGAGAACATTAAAAAAAGAAGAACAAGAATAAAGAAGAAAAAAGAGTAACTCTTTATGACATATCGAGATCAGTTTAACACAATTTCAATAAGAACCAATATTAATATTTAAGTCAAGAGATGAATCCTAGAAATTTGTTCAAGTCAAAAGAGATGAATGTTCACTTTATTATACATACTTTTATTATCTTTTTCAAGTCTTCCGTTGTTGTTAAAGTATGTATTGGTATAACATTAATATTTTCTACGTTGATACATGAATATCGTATATTTGAGTTTCTTTATTTATTATTGAGAGATATATGTATATGTGGTGTAGTATGTACAGATGTTTTTCCATGTTAAGTTTTTTTTTTTTTTTTAAATTTCCTCAAATTTTTTTTAATACATATACTTCCTGGATATTTGTCTTTTTGTTCTGGTTGGGGGATAAAGCGAAAACCGACACGTGCATCAATTTATCAACTTGTAAATATTATATGTAAAGGTATTAATATGATTAAACTGTGTTATTATTTAGAAGAGTCTCACTCTTGACCAAGTACAGGAAGTCTATTTCAATAGGGTAAATAATACAGATTATTGGTTAGCTATCTAGATAAACCTGTCAAATTATATCTCTTGAATTGCCCATTGATCTTTTTTTATAGACACCGACTAATAATGCAAACTTAGAATAAAGCAATTATTGTGTAGTAGCAATCAATAATTAATATTTACTTAAAGATGTTACCTTGAAGTATAAATTTTATGATAGGACAAGCTAAGTTTTTAAAAATAAGCATTATGCAACACATGGTAAATTCTTACTCCAAATTTTCAAAATTATTTTCATAGGATAGAAAATAAGTATAACCTCTTATCTTAGAACTCACATAGAATGTATAAATTTTTGTATCCTATGTTCTAACTTTTAGGATCCCTAGAGTTTTATTTTTATAAGTAGTGTATTGTTTGTAAGGTCTACCTTAATAATAATAGCTAAAGTTTTTATATATAATAAACATATAAATAATCCTTTGGCCAAAAATGTTTAAACATATATAAATTTAAATAACCCAAGTTCAGAATTAACATCTAGGAAATGGCAAATACCTAGATAGAGGTAGAAATCAGTATAGCTTTAGCTGTTTGTACGGTCAAAAATGAAAACCTAATAGGATTGTTGGCTTAAAAAGGATATAAAATTAATTTATATTCAAATCTTAAAAACATGAACTTTATACTGTTGGATCCTTAATCCAACGTTGGCCTTATATGTGAAATAATTATGTGTTATGGGCTGTCACATTAAATTAAGTTCAATTAAAAGTGATCAATAAGGTTTTGGGCATTTGGGCTTTAATGTATCTAATAGGGTATGGCCCTTTTATGTGTAGACTTTATGGGTAATTTCTATTTTTATGATGGGCTAAAATAGGAATATCAAATGATAACAACACGTTATCTCTATAAATAGTGGTTATGGTCCCCAAATCACACGTACAATTTTTTTTAGTCTCTTCTAAATCCCATCATTAGAGAGTGCAGAGAGAAAATTAAAGGGATCTCTAAGAGAAAACGTGTTGATTTAGAAGGCCAACTGCACAGCTCTAAAGTCATTGCTTGCCATGGATTCAGGTATGCTTCCGCTTAATTCTGTTTAATTCTTAATGAACAAACATAATCGATCTAGGGTTTTAGTATGTAGTAGTTTTCACATAAGGTTAATCTGGATCTAACAAGTGGTATCAGAGCATACATGTTTGATTATTAGGAATTACTTTCGTAATTTATACATAGGGTTCTTTTCCTTATTTTAAGAATTAAGATTTCAAAGAGTAAGATTAAGAGGATTCGTTTATGAACAAGAATTTTTTGAATTTTTGTAATATTAATATTCATGAATCTATTATTGAATACTCAAATATATATATATTATATATTATATTTGATCTGATGGTTGCCTTTTACTTTTGGATTTCTCAATCGTCCATTCTTCTATGGAATTCCAAAACTTGTATAATTTTTTTTTGACAACTTTAACAATTGTGAACGTTTTGGCTAATTTATTGAAATGGTTTTTATTATTTATTAAAATCATGATTTCAATGATCTAATAATCAATTGGATGGGAACATGAAAACTTTCAGTTTTGGAATATATATGTATGATGTGTTTATTCATTTTATTTTTGACTAATTGTACGATCGAAGCGTCTGAAATCGTGCAAATTATATATGTGGTTAGTCTCCTTGTTTCGTCTGCTTTATATCTGAAATCGTGCGAATTAAATAGTTGCGAATTTATACCTGTTCGTGACATCATTTCTTTTGGGTGGGCATTCCGAGAACAGTCGCGACTGGTGACATCATTTCTTTCGGGGGGCATTCCGAGAACAGTCGCGACTGGTGACATCATTTCATTTGGGAGGGCATTCCGAGAACAGTCGCAACTGTTTCTAGATGTCTTTATATATATATATATACAATTCGTGGTATTTGTCAATTTTCGTTATCGGGAAGATATACATGAATGTGATATATATATTTATATATAAAGAACATTTATTATCAAAACCGTTTTGGATTTTAATGTTAATGGTTATTGAATATTATATAAATTATGTTTTCTTCGTGATATTTGCCGAATTCCATCTATGGAAGTTCCACTGAAATTTGCTTATGGCATCCGTGTTCTCTAATGGTGTAAGTCATCAATCCGATATTGGATTGTATATTCTGTTTATTTATTTTATAATCCTACATTGAATAAGCAGATGTTGATTTGATGTTGACCCAAAATTTAATATAATTTCAAATTTGAATATTGGTGTATGTTTATATATATTTTGAGATAAATTAATTGAAATAACATACCGCCAAAGTGGTCCCTCTTGTGGAAATTAATTTGTTTTAAAATATAAAAGGTTGTGTGCTTGTAACTTATATGAATATTTGACCAGCCCAAAGGAAGGTCAATGTTTAATAGAATTGCAAGTGCAGTAGTAATAAACGCGTGATGGATTATTTGGTTTTACATGTGAATAATAAATGGCCAAAGGAAGGTTTATTATTTGATATGTTCTTATTGTCAGTGTTTGATTACTACACCAAGATACCACTTAGTAGTTAATGTTTTATCCAAAGATGAAATATTAATGGGCTCGGTATCTTGAGATGGGGTTTAACTTTATTTGAATTTATTATTATTTTTTTGAGACTTATGTGAGCTTGTTTATTTTTTGTTTTGTTCTCATTCAGCTATGAATAATCCTGCTAATATTATTGCCAACATCAATTCCATTCCTATTCTTAATGGCACTAACTTCAAGTCATGGAAAGATAATCTCTTGATAATACTTAGAGTAATGGATCTCGACCTTATGTTAAGGAATGATTCTCCTTCACCTCTTGCTAATAAGAGTACCTCTGATGACAAGAGGGAGATGGAAAAGTGGGAGAAATCAAACTGCATGTGTATGATGATCATGAAAAAGGCCTTTCCAAAAGCATTCAGAGGCACAATATCTAAAAAGATAACTAATGCTAAAGAGTTCCTTGATGAAATTGAGAAAAGGTTTGCTAAGAATGAAAAGGCAGAATTAAGTACACTCTTGACAAACTTGATCTCAATGAAGTATAAGGGTAAGGGTAGCATTAGGGAATACATCATGGAGATGTCTCATCTTGCTTCCAAATTAAGAGCACTTAAACTAGACCTCATAGAGGACTTGTTAGTGCATTTGGTTTTAATATCTCTTCCGACACAGTTTAGCAGTTTAAAGTGAGCTATAATTGTCAGAAAGAGACTAGTCTCTGAATGAGCTCATTTCACACTGTGTTCAAGAAGAGAAAGGCTGAAGCAAGATAAGATTGAGAGTGCTCACCTAACCTTGACCCCTAAGAATAGGAACAAGGATAACAAAGAAAAAGGGATAAAGAAGCTCAAATACAGTGCTTCAGAAGAAACAACCAAAGAAGTCAGATGCACCGAATGTAATGGTTGTCACTTTGTAGAGCTATGGGGCATTATAAGAAGCAATGCACCAATTATCATGCTTGGCGTGCAAAGAAAGTGTGCTTCTTAATTTGGTTTGTTCTGAGGTTAATTTAACTTCAGTACCTGTACACACTTGGTGGATAGATTCTGGTGCAACAACTACATCAGTGTGTCTATGCAGGGTTGCCTCCATTACGAAAACCAAGTGATGGTGAAAGATACATCCATGTAGGTGACGGCAAGACAATTGAAGTTGAAGCAATTGGAAAATTTAAGTTATTATTAAAGACTGGATTTTATTTGGATCTTGATGAAACATTTATTGTACCGTCATTAGATGAAATTTAATTTCTATTTCTGCTTTGGACAAATCTGGTTACTCTTGTTCATTTGGAAATAAGAAATTTAGTTTGTTTCATGATTCAAAATTAGTTGGATGGTTCTTTATCTGTTTATGATCATCTTTACTTGATTGATAATATTGCTTCATTTAATGAATCCTTGCAAGTAAGTACATGAGGTACAAAGAGAAAATTAACCAATGAGAATTCAGCTACATTATGGCACAAGAGATTAGGTCATATCTCAACGGAGAATGGAGAGACTTGTGTCAGATGAAATTCTAAACCCTTTAGATTTTACAGATTTTGATGATTGCATTAACTGTATAAAGGGGAAACAAACCAATAAAAGGAGATTTGAAGCCAACAGACTTCAAACGTCTTAGAACTTATATACAGATATTTGTGGACCATTCATACAGTTGCTTGGAATGGACAGTACTTTATAACGTTCATAGACGATTTCTGCGATATGGCTATCTATATCTCATTCATGAAAAGTCACAGTCTTTGGACATGTTAAAAATTATAAGGCTGAAGTTGAGAACCAACTCAACAAAAGGATTAAAAGCATCAGATTGATCGTGGTGGTGAATTATGGCAGATATGATGGTTCAGGTGAACAACATCCAGGACCTTTTGCTAACTTCCTAGAAGAATGTGGTATCGTCCCATAGTACACCATGCCGAGTTCACCCACTATGAATGGTGTTGCTGAAAGATGAAACAGGATGCTTAAAGATATGGTGAGGAGTATGATTTGTCATTCCCCCTTACCAGAATCACTCTAGGGAGAAGCACTTAAGACTGCATCATATATACTTAATAGGGTTCCAACTAAAGCAACTAACAAAACCCCATATGAGCTTTGGACGGGTAGGAAGCCTAGTTTAAAGCATTTGCATGTGTGGAGATGTCCAGTTGAGGCAAGGCCTTACAAGCCTAATGAAAAGAAACTAGACTCAAGAACAGTGAGTTGCTATTTTGTTGGGTACTCTGGAAGATCAAGGGGTTACAAGTTTTATGATCCCACAACTAAGTCGATATTTGAGTTAGGAAATGCTTGGTTCTTTGAGGATGTTGAGTTTGTGGGGGGAGATATGGTTAGAGACATTGTCTTTGAAGAGGAATACATTGATATTCCCATAGGTGCTCTTGAATTTGGTCAAGATTTTGTTCTGATCTTATTAAAACACAATAGACTTAGACAATGGTGGAGATCCCGTTCAAGAGACTGTTCTGGAAGAACAAACTCTACCACCTAAGAACCTATGCCATTAAGGAGATCTACTAGCCAAAAAGAAGTGCGGTGCCAAATGATTACATCGTATTTCTTCAAGAACATGAGGTTGACATTGGAATGATGGAAGATGATCCGATTAATTTCCGTAAGCCATTGAAAGTTCTAACTCTCAAAAGTGGATTGATGCCATGAATGAAGAGATAAAGTCTATGAAGGACAATGATGTTTGGGATCTTGTCCCATTGCCAAAGGTACGAGCCATTGGTTGCAAATGGATATTTAAGACCAAGAGGATTCGAAAGGTAATGTGGAAAGGTACAAGGCTCGTCTTGTTGCAAAGGGCTTTACACAGAAAGAAGGCATCGACTATAAAGAACTTTCTCACCAGTTTCTTGAAAGACTCTTTTAGGATTATAATGGCATTAGTGGCACATTTCAATCTTGAGTTACATCAGATGGATGTAAAGACCGCTTTTCTCAATGGTAACATTGATGAGACAATCTATATGGTACAACCAGAAAACTTTGTGTTGGGAGATCCAAAGAATATGGTTTGTAAACTTAAGAAATCCATCTATGGACTTAAGCAAGCATCTCGACAATGGTATTTCAAATTTCATCAAGTGATCATCTCGTTTGGTTTTGAGATGAATTTGGTTGATGATTGTATATACCATAAGTTCTGTGGGAGTAAGCACATTTTCTTGGTCTTATATGTTGACGATATTTTGCTTGCCAGCAACGATATAGGCTTATTGCATAAAACCAAGAGATTTCTAGCTAAGAATTTTGAGATGAAAGATCTTGGTGATGCTTCTTTTGTGTTAGGAATACAAATACACCGAGATCGCTCTCATGGTGTTCTCGAATTATCTCAAAAGAGCTATATCGAAAAGGTACTAAAAGGTATGGCATGCAAGATTGTAGACGAGTGATACCCCAGTGGCTAAAGGAGACAAATTTAGTCTCAGTCAGTGCCCTAAGAATAATTTTGAGGAAAAAGAAATGCAAAAGATTCCTTATGCATCAGTAGTAGGGAGTCTAATGTATGCTCAGGTTTGTACGCGTCCAGATATTGCGTACATCACAGGAATGTTGGGCAGATACTTAAGTAATCAGGATTAGACCATTGGAAAGCAGCCAAACGGGTCTTGCGGTACTTACAGAGAACAAAAGATTACATGCTCACTTATCGAAGTCAATCAGATTGAGATCGTTGGGTACTGATTCTGATTTGCTGGATGCCAAGATAGTATGAAATCTACATCAGGCTACATCTATCTACTAGCTGGAGGAGCTATCTCTTGGAAGTGTAAAACAATCTCTTGTTGCCTCTTCTACTATGGAAGCAGAGTTTGTAGCATGTTATGAGGCGTCTAATCATGGAATATGGTTACGAAATTTTTCACAGGGCTACGCATAGTGGATACTATTGATAGACCACTTAAGTTATTTTGTGACAATAAGTCATAGTTCTATATTCCAACAACAACAGGAGCTCGACAAAGTCAAAACATATAGACATCAAGTTCCTAGTTGTAAAAGAAAGAGTTCAGAGTGGACAGTTGTCTATAGAGCATATAGGAACAAACTCCATGATTGCGGATCCGCTTACTAAAGGAGTGCAACCCAAGGTGTTTCATGAGCACTGCTCTTATGGTGTCATGTCCTTAAGTGATGTTCAGTTTTAGTGGGAGTTTGTTGCTTTGAATGCTTTTATGTCATAGACAAACTTTAATTAGTGTTTTTTGGTTTATTATGTTTTAAGGATATTTTCTGTAGAAATAATTTTTTGTTTACTTATACTCTGATTTTGGTTTATGGTTTGATCTCACTAAGGTTTATGGTGGACAGTAGAAATAGACATGTTAAGATCACATTGCATGAAATTTCTTGCTACACATCATATCATGATCCATGTCATTCAGTTGTGTCGATATTGTGACCATTGATGGGTTGAGTTACAATAAATGTAATGAATACCGCTTTGATCCTATGTTGATATAGTTGATGGAGATTGGTATAGATACATATTGGTCGTGACGGTAAATTTGAGCTCATATGGTTGTCTTTTGTCAAAACATAATTATAAGGTTATACATATAGTCCAAGTGGGAGATTGTTGGATCCTTAATCCAACGTTGGCCTTATGTGTAAAATAATTATGTGTTACGGGCTGTACATTAAATTAAGTTAAAAGTGATCAATAAGGTTTTGGGCATTTGGGCTTTAATATATCTAATAGGGTATGACCCTTTTATGAGTAGAGACTTTATGGGTAATTTCTATTTTTATGATGGGCTAAAATAGGAATACCAAAAGATAACAACATGTTATTTCTATAAAAGTAGTTATGATCCCCAGATCACACGTATAATTTTTTTTTTAGTCTCTTCTAAATCCCACCATTAGAGAGTGCAGAGAGAAAACTAAAGGGATCTCTAAGAGAAAACGTGTTGATCTAGAAGGCCAACCGCACCGCTCTAAAGTCATTGTTACTATGAATTCAGGTATGCTTCCACTTAATTCTGTTTAATTCTTAATGAACAAACATGATCGATCTAAGGTTTTAATATATAATAGTTTCCACATAAGGTTAATCTGGATCTTACACATACATCCACTAATTCTGTAAATATACCTCTTATCCTATATCATCCAATCTAAAGGGGTGTTTATGTTTTATTTTATATCATCGATTCCAAGGGGGTGTTTGGTCCTGTCTAGGCGTTTGTTTCCTAAGCATGTGTGTCATTTCCATGAGAAGAAAAGATGTCTTGTTCTGGAGAGTTGTTTAAATAGTTGAAATGACTTTTTAAAGAAACAATGATGTAAAATGCAGAGCAGAAGAAAGTGAAAAAACGTAAGGCAATGAAGGCGGGAAAGTATGGCAAAGGCTGTGCCTCGCGGTTAGAAAAAACTCGGATATCGAACAGCTGGACGTTGAAAAAGGAAAGTGCAATTTGGTTCATTTAATTAACATGGATTATCTGAGTTTCATTTATATGTTATACATATATATATATATATATATGCTTTGTATTTGTATTTTATTTAATTAACATTGAAAAGTCGTTGTCCATTGTACAATGATTAAATCATAGTAGTTCAATTGATGCATCCTTTTCTCTCTTTTTTTTTTTTGTTTCTTGTTTTAAGTTAAGATTGATTAATCGAATCTGCCTTTTTTTTTATTTATTTTTTCATTATGATATGACTTATGATATTGATTACAATAAAAGTTTAAATACTTACAGGACATCTCTTGATGGACAAAAAGAATCTCCTCATCCTCATCTAATAATGTTTTAAGTGCTAACATGATATTTATTTATTATATACACCTAATTTTGAAATTCCTAAAATTCCATAATTGTATTATATTACTATGCATTAAGAAAAAAAATGCAATACAACAGAAAAAGAAGGATTCAAACCTAATTAACCATATTTAAAATATCAGTATTCATAACATGACTATAAGTTTATTCATAAAAATATATTAGTTCAGTTATAAAAAAAATTTATACAATTGTTTATTAGAATATTGATTCCTTTTCCATTAAAAAGCAGCCAATTTGATTGAAAAAAAAAAAAAAAAAAAAAAAAAACTGGCCTCGTCTAATAATAATGTTTGAGTCATTGACATGAAATTTATTTAATGATAATATTAGAGAGTCTATTTCTAAATATGATAATAGGCATATAAAGATTGGCAGCAATCACGCATTATTTGAATTGTTAAAAGAGTTAATAAACGATTATTCGGATTAGCTCTTTTCCATCTAAAAAAGCCATTTTTATCACGTTAAAGTACTATGATAAATGTAAATATATCTATATATCTTTTTATTATTATAACTAATTCACGGATTGTGTTAAGCTGGAAAAGGGTAAACGAACTTGATGCCGTCAAGTAAAAGTTGATGTATATTTTTTTTTTTTTTTGCTTTTTTCATGCATCCACTTTTAAGGCCAAAGGGGAGAAGGCTCGTGTGTTTTTTTCAGCGGAAGGCTTTGATATAAATTAAAAACACAAGTAGAAAATTAATTTACCAGTGGATTGTGAAACCATAATGTCCTTTGTTATGAACATTCACGAAGACCGTATCTCCTTTATGCACTCGGATTTCTGGCCCTGGAAAGCTGCCATTAACTGTTAAGATGCTCTTTGTGCTGCATAACTTTGTAAATTTAGCCTCCTTAAGCTGCAAAAAACTATATTAGAGAAAATCAGGTTTAATAATAAATTAAAGAAGAAAGAGTCAATAATGAAACATAATGCAATTTTTGGTTTTTATTATACAACTTTCTTAAAGACTAACCATTCATGGTGTCGATTGGTCATTTATTTTTTTAATTTTTTTCCCCAGATTTTCTTTGTAAATTAGAGAATATAAACAGCCAACTGCTGTTGGCCAAAAAATAAACAGTCACTGCTAAGTATATGGTCTTTAACTCGGAACTTGAAAATATCAAGAAGCTGTCATGGCTATTATGTTCGACGGGTTATTTTTCAGTTCTTTGGGACGATGGCATTGAACTTTGGCTCGATTCAATAAATACAAAATTAATAATTTACCTCAAACTTGCTATAGAAAAAGTCAAATTCTTTGGCACACTAGAATACTTTTATTAGCGTTATACACTTTAAAAAAATGGCCAATAAGTATCAATCATATTTAAATCTACGATAGTATGCATAAAATTACTTATTATCACTATTATATTCATATATAATTAGTATTTATCCGCGACTCATATATACGTGTGTATATATGTAATACATAATTTTCAGTAAATTGTTATTTCTCCATACACTGTACCATTCGCTGTCTTAAGTCAGAAACGGTTATCCCTCTGAGGTCGTGAATGATAAGTCATTGTCACAAAATGCATTTATTTCAACCTCTTAATTCACAAGAACCCCCACTTCTTGAAGTTGTCATAAATATCATTATAAATCCATCGTATCTTTCTATAACTATAATTGATAAAGTATCCTATTTAACACAACATCTAATAACTGTAGTTTTAGTCGTTGTTTATACCAAAAAAAGAGCACCCTAAATCTAAGAATTTTTGTGATACCCCTCATATATAGGTTGTGGAATTCTAATCACAGAGGCGTCATTTCAGTATAATGGCTTAAAGTTTGTCATAACTCCAAAGTTAAGTGTACTCTGGACAGAGCAATCTCATGATAGGTAACCCCCTAAAAAGCACTAACACCAAAAGAACAAAACCGTACAGCGTGTGACCAAAGCGGACAATATCTCGATGGGTAGAGTTCTGAGTCATTACACAGTATCTCAGGTGTCCTGGTTGTGCCCGAAGGCGCACTAGGAGGGTCAGTATACTTGGCAACATGATCTCTACCAAAGTGACCTAAGGGCCTAGGGGCATTCCCTTCGCTGCTGTGGAGCCTGGGATGGCAGGTCGTAACAAATGGTATCGGAGCAGTAGTTCTGAACCTGTGTAATGAAAACTGACGGGGACATCAATTCCATAAGTAGGGAAGTATGTGATATCTCTCGTATATAGGTTGTAGAACTCTAATTATAGAGATGCTTTTTCGATGTAATGGCTTCGAGTTTGTTAGAACTCCAAAGTTAAGCATGCTCTGGGCAGAACAGTCGCAGGATGGGTGACCCTCTTGGAAAGCGCTAGCACCAAAAGGATAAAACTGTGCAATGTGTGGCCAAAGCAGATAATACCTTAATGGGTAGAGTTATGAGTCGTTACATGGTACCACAAGTGCATTGGTTATGCCTGAGTGTGCACTAGGAGAGCTAGTGTACTTAGCATCATGATTCCTAACCAGGATGACCTGAGGGTCTAGGGGTATCCCCTTCACTACAGTAGGGACTGAGGTGGCAGATCGTGACAATTTTCCTCCCTTAACTGTCGATGAGCCGATTGTATATATAAAGACCATGCAACATATCCTCAAAACCCAACCATTATTGCTTGTTTATTTCTACAACGTTTATGTTATTCAGACAAGAAGAATCTCACTAGACGTAATTATATGTGGGCTTCCTTGAATAAAATCTTAAATCAATGATCCAGGTGCATTTATTTGAAATTTAAATATATTTGAATCTTAACTATATAAATCATCATCTTACAATATTAAAAAACGCATATACTAGCAATATGCACCCTCATTTATGTGTGAAATAGAAATAAAAGTGAAAATAAAAATTTATCACATAGTATATTATATTACTATGAGTCAAATTCAATGCATTCATCAATCGTAGAGAAAAATGAGTGTATAACCTATAAAAACCGAAAAAATGCATTGTAATATTAGATAAGCATTCGCCTATAGAAGTAATGAAAGTAAGTGTGACTAGGGTGGAGGTATGCCAAGTTCTCATTCTAAGAGTTCCTGAAAGTTTATTTAAAATCCTTACACTTGGAATTTTAAAATGTAATAAACAAAATTAATTACCACATAGGTGTTAACAAACAAATTAACTACCACATAGTTGTTTCGATACAAATTACCATATCCTAGTAATCAAGTCATAAACTGATGCGAGCGACACAGATAACACATAATGAACAGAGGAGTTGTCCAAAAAGAAGAGGAAGAGATGTTACCGGCCTTGGAAGATGCACCGCTGGCGTTGGAGCAGGCCTACATTTATTGGTAAAGTTTTGTTTTTATTTACCTTTTAGGATTTTGTCTTTTAGAATTCCTCAGTAATAGTATAAATAATCCTTTAGGCTTGTCTTTGTAATGAATAATATTTGATATACTTTTTAAATCCTATTGAGAGAGTTTTCTCTGTGAATTTGCAATTGTTTAGCAATTGTGTGATTAAATTCACGTTTTGACATTCACTCGTTGAGTGTTCTCTGTTTATCCACGCTGACTCGCTCTATCATATTGGTATTAGAGCAGGAAAGATTCTTACGGAGATATCAAGAGACAACAAATCAGGAGGCGGTCACATTCCAAACGTTGCGAGGGATGTGGAAGCCCTGCGAGCTGAATCGCAGGATCGAAGGGCAGTGTTGGAAACATGGATCAGAGATTTCCAGCGTATTGAATAGTACTTTGATGACCTGATCGATCGATCCAATGCCAATAGGAACAGGAATGGTTATGGGAGCCAACCAAGAGCAGAGTATGTACGTGATGATTCTATTGCCGGACCTATTGCTGGGAATCATAGGAGTCAATATAGAAGTAAGATTCGTAACTTTGATGATTATTACGAATATGATTCTGAGGTGAAAGTTGAGTTTTTGTTCGAAGAAGGACAACCGCGGAGGAGAGGCAGTGATGGTGGTAGTAGATACCGAAAGGGCTATTATAGGTATGATCAAAGAGACCATGACAATTTTCGCCAAGATATAGATATTTCATATTTTAGTGGAGAATTAAGGATTAATAATTTTATTGATTGGACTGACAAGATTGAGTGGATTTTTAAATATATAGAAATTGTTGAATAGAAAAGGGTAAAATAAGTAGCTTGTAGATTGAAGGGCTATGCATCTGTAGGAGGGAGAGATTGCATAAGAGGAGAAAGCCATGAAAGGAAAGCATCAATGAGGATATGGTCTAACACGAGGCAATTATTGGAAGATCAATTTTATCTCTTAGTTATGAAGAAATCCTAGTTCAATAGGACACATTTTCATCAAGAGAAGAAATTGATGCATGAATATAACGAAGAGTTTATGATGTTGGCACAGAATAGCGATTTGGAGGAAGCAAAAGATGAAATTCAAAAATCAATAGAACAATAAGGAGTCTTCCAAGGTTACTCAAGTAAGTCTCTGTATATGAATGAGGAGGTCTATTATGAGCCTGAGAGAAGAAGAATATTATGAGGATGCTAAAAAGAAATCTAGAGTTGTGCATATACCTGTAGTGAAACAGATCATGATAGTAAGGGGAGAGAATAGTGGTGATATGCCAAGAGTAGTGAGGGAGATATTGGAGGAGTCAAGGATGTGTTTCTAAGACTTGTCAAAGGGATTACTATGAAAACATCCAACATTAGATTGATTTGGTGTCAGGCAAGTTTACCCAACCTACCACACTACAGGATGAGTCCTAATAAGGTTTTACAGGAGAATGAGCAGGAGTTCTTGCAGAATTTTCCTTTCGAATTGAAACATAAATTTGGAGTGCAGAACAAAGTTGCTATACCTTAAGTAAAAGAGCTAAGGTATTCCCTTTCTACCAGAAGATACATCTTTATGTTCAGAAGAGAACTTGGAGTCAAGTTCTTCTCAAGTGGGAGAGAATGATGCAAGCAATACAGATAAACACATATGTGAACAAGAGGAGTTATCAAAAAGAAAGGAAGAGCGCCACTAGCTTAGAAGATGCACCACCGGTGTTGGAGCGGCTACATTTATTGCAACAGTTTTGTGTTTTGATTTTTCAAATCACCGTATTAATTATCAGCTGTTAGCTTTTATTCCACATTAATTGTCAACTTGGGTTACGCAATTTATTTGTATTTATATTTACTTTTTAGGATTTTTTTCTTTTAGAATTCCCAGTAATATTTAGGCTTATATTTGTAATGAAAAACATTTGATATATTTTAAATCCTATGAGAGAGTTTTCTCTGTGAATTTGCAATTGTTTAGTAATTGTGTGATTAAGTTCGTTTAAGATTCACTCATTGAGTGTTGTCTATTTATCCACGCTAACTCGCTGCGTCATAAACCTTCCCACACATGGATTTTAAGAATCTTATTTTTTATCATTAAAAAAACTATAGAAGTGTTAATAAAACAATAATGCATGGTAATATCACATAAAATGAGATATAATAATTAGGCAACTCTTTTTCTTTACTATGAACTAGCAAGTTATTTGATAAATGAAAGTGAAGGTATAATAATTAGTTATTAGATTAGAGAACTTTTATAAATAATCGAAAGAACCACAGATATAAGAATTGATGATATGATGAGTATTTTTTTGGTCAAATCATAGTTAAATATGAAAGTGAGTCATTTAATAATAATTTGAACCAACCTATAAAATAGATGACATGATCATAGAATTTTCAACTATAAAAGACAATCGAATATATTCAAACCACGTTGATCTATATTAAGACATACACATTTGTGTTACATTAACAAAAATTATATAAATGGTATAAATAAAATTTACCACATAGCATATCTATTAAGTCAATTCAATGCATTATTTAAAAGAAAGAAATTACAAAACCATATGAAAAATGCATGTAGAACAAAATAGAACCAAGACCATGCATTCTCAAATTTACAAAACGCATTTAATTTACTTCACAAGAAAAAAAATCACCATTTGCTTACAAAAGTTAAGAAAGAAATGAAAATACATGAGTAAGCTAAATTCAAGAGCGGCAGTGAATTGGTTTAAAGCTAATTTTATCTTATTTTTAAAATCAGTGTCTATAAATGGTGCAATTAATACATTAAATAAGATAAGAACAATAGTAATGTAAAGTGCAATATACAAAAAAAAAAATGGGGGATATAAAAAATAAGGATTTAACGTAGATTTTGGATCGCCCATACTCTCCACAGACACCATATGCTTTATCAAGGACTTCCCAGCACAGTTTGTCAACTACCAATAATATTGTACCCAAGGAGCTACACACTATCATTGCAAAAGATCTCACACAAACAACCACTCCAGTTGTGTAATATCATAACACATAAATTCACACTCAAAGCTCAACTTGCACTTTCACAAACTCATTTGAACTATACTAAGGTAGTGCCTTACAAAGTATTTGCAAATATAAAACTCAATAGCACTTCTTTACTCTCTCATAAGAAAATAGTGAAATAAAATGCAAGGGATAAATTCAATAAGAGTAATACAAAGGATTAATTATAGCTTAATAAGTGCAACTACCTCCTAAATTTACCTAAACCCATATTATAAGATCTTCAAGAGATTTGGTCGTTAATGATTTTCTTCAAATTCGCCCTTACATTAGTTGCTCCAACGACTAGTTTTTTAATGGCTAGCATTTGGGTGCCACCTAGAAATCTAATGTTGTCTTCACCTGATCTCCTTGTTGCCCCACCTTGCTTACACAAAATGCACCTACTATCCAAACACCATCCTTAGCATCCAGACCCTAAGTACTTTGCAATGAATAAAAGCATTCTAATAATGTGAAACATGACTACCGTACTGTATTACATTGTAACGCTTTAATTTTAGTATGTTATCAGCCCCACGTGTTATCATAACAAGGGGACGTTAAGGCTTTGAAACATGTTAATATGCTCATATAGCATTTAATAACTCCAAATTACATTAAATAGATAATCCAATTAATAGTCACGAATGCAAAATAAATACTTTCATAGTGAAGTTAACGTAACTAAAAGCCAACTATGCCTATCCTAATTGAGGAACTTAAGCTTAGTTTGTTATATTAACCCAAACATGAAACATCGTCTCTTAAACATCAACCACAACTTACATAAGTTTAATGATTAGTAATTAGGTGAGTAGTTTAGTCCACTATCATCATCTCCATAGTCCACCTAGGTATCATATCTTAAAAAATTGAACACTATAGGCTCCTCACCTATTCCCAAAATAGAGAAAAGGACTAAGCTGAAACCCAATACACTAAAATCACAAGCACACGTGCATGAACAACCATCATATGTTGTCACATGCAACATGGTATTTATATATAATTTTAAGCCAACAACCAGCACAGCTTAGGGTTATATGCGTCTAAACCTAACAAAGAGTAACTCATGACTCCACAACAAACATATACTTTTATATTTATTTATATATATATATTTGGTATCACATACTCCTAACACCTTGAGAACTGCAACCATTTTCACCTAATTAACCAAAATCCGTTCTAAATGCAACTCCAATCTAGACAACGTCACATAAAGATCATTAGGGCACCACCCTAGCATCACTGGTACTCTGGTACCTAACGCGCGCAATCAACAAACTAAGGCAATGACATTGGATATAGCATTGAGACAAATTGCTCAACTTTACTAGAAAAACCTGATCACTTCATAACAACACTCACCTAATTCTTTTGTTATGAAAGAAGACATGCTCCTAATGTTGTCTAGATTCTTATGTTCATTAGGTATCTACTACCATTCTATGTCCAAAAACATTATCTTACTTAGGTTTAGGTTTACATTGTTGTTAGGCCTAGGTTTTGGATGATTTAAAAAGATTGTTAAGAAGGTTTAAACAAGATTAAAATATCATTATAGAGCTCACACATCATGGAGGAGGGCATGATCGACTCAAGGCAACATAGTATAACATGGCATGCCCTTAAATTAGGATGTGTCCAAGCATACTCCCCTATGTATCTTCGTATCAAAGGGCATGCGAGGGCTACAACTATCACAGAGGGCTCCCCGACCTTTGGAACAGCCGTGGCTTGGCCAATGCCTAGACATACCTCCCTTGGTATAGCCATGTGGGAAGCCATGTGGGGCTATGATCATCATAGAGGCTTCTGTAACCTTTGACATGGCTATGGCTCAACCAATGCGTCCATCATGATCCGAAAATAACTCAAACAACAACTTTTTCATTGATTCAATTTATTGTTCTTCCCTTCTTTCATAATCAGCAACCAATCAAACAAAGGATATCTGTTTTTTATTACAAATAAACCACATATTTTAACCCTTAATTCAAAAGAAACATATTAAATAACCCTTACCGTGCAATCTAACGAAAAAAAGCTACAAGCTTTCTCGTTCACCTAATGCACAACTGCTTTCAACACCTAATACAGATAAGCATAGAGGTTTAGAGATGTATCCCTCTTAAAGATTGTAAAAAGAATGAGAGATTGGCTTACCTCAATTTGTTATTGATCCTTCAAAGGAGATGCTAGCAAAGAGAGATTTAAGGTTTGAAGGTTTTATGAGAAACTGCTATGGGAAGAGAAGATATGTGGGTTAAGGGTAGGGTGATTATTTTATTTTTTATTGAGTGATTAATTTGTCATTTATTAATTAACAAATGGTACTCCCTTGCCCCTTTGTAGAAAACTTTTTATCTTTATATTACACAATGATTAAGTTTTTTTATCGTGCTAACGTTTAAATGTCATGCTTGGGTGTCCAAATGCTAGCTATAGTGCAACAAGATTCTGTAAGAACTCCAACAACACAAATGCAAACATGCATATGTTGCGCATATTAACTCACCGCATAAAAATGATCATATTTTGCCAATTGTGTGCAACTTTATTATATTACTTGTGTAATTGTTCAATGTAATTCCTTATCAAAATCCAATTTAAACCTTTTGGTTCAGCAATCTCCTCTATTTTTAATGACAACAATTGCACAATTAAATTCCCTTAACCTAGCACTTTCTCTCAATGAAGTATCTAAGTTCAAGCAGATTTCACCAAATGAAGTGAAAAAAAAAAAAACTTGATGCTTAATTAGAGAGATGAATGTTGCACTTCTAGACCATTCATCACATACGCAACTTAATTATGCAAACTCAATTTTCTCCCCCTCTAGCTTTATAAAAATCACAATTTGGGTTTCCAAGAGTTGAAGAGAGAGGAAATTGAGTAAGCTCATATACGTACCATCATGCCAAATAAACACACTTACTGTCCGTTCACTTTACTGTAATTACAATTCCATTACAACTTTATTTCTCATGAATAGCTATTACAGTATTTAGTTCATACAATAGCGATTCCACAATAAATCTCTATTAAACAAAACATTGAATAGCCATTCTTTATTCAAACCTATGAATACTAATTCAATGTTAAAACTGTTTTTTTTTTTTAAATACCACAATTTAAATAAAAAATTAATAAAAAAAATCCTATTACAGCTCTATTCAATTCATTCGTAATAGGAATTCCATTTAGCCTTATTCATTCAGCGAAGTGAATGAGCTATTATGCACATTTCTCAACAAAAAATAACACAATGGACATTACAAATCTTGATTGTTTTACATGCAACTATGGATGAAATATGATATATTGTATGAAAATGATTTTAGTTTGATTTGTTTTATAAGTATATCACACAAATCACTCTAGAGATCTTTATGTATTTTCTTCTAATCTAAACTGATCCTCATTAGGGGTGCAAATAAGTCTAATTGCTCATGAGCTACTCAAATTTGACTCACTTTAAGCTTGCTTCAACTCAAGCTCATTATATAAACAAGGTCTTAACTTATATTTAAACTTTTGAGTAGCTTGTTAGCTTAGCTTGCAATTAAGGTTAATAACAACTTGGCATATAAGCTTGTTAATAGGCTTGCAAATAGTATAATTATGTATATTATTATATTAATTTAATTATATATTATATACTTCTATTTATACATATTATAAAAATATATGTTATTAAACCTCTTAAGCTAGTCATTACATGATTGTAAACATAAAAAAAAAAAAATAAAGTAACAAACAAATAAATATGATAATTATACACAACCAAACTATCTTGAACTCAAGTTTGTTAATTTAAACCGAACTTGGGCTCATTTAAGCTCATTAATTTAAATAGGTTTACAAGTCGAGTTTGAGTTTAACGAACTCAAGCTCGAGTTTGCATGTTTTAGACTCGGTAAAGAGTTGGTTTGGTTTAACTTTGATAATATCCTCGCAATTAGGGTTATAATAACCTGGCACGTAAGCTTGTTAATAGGCTTGCAAATAAGATATTTATGCATATTATTATATTAATTTAATTATATATTTTATACTTCTATTTATACATATTATAAAAGTATATGTTATTAAATCTCTTAAGCTAGTCATTACATGATAGTAGTCATAAAATTAAAATAATAAAGAAACAAACAAATAAATATGATAATTATACATAACCAAACTATCTTGAACTCAAGTTTGTTAATTTAAAACGAACTTGGGCTCGTTTAAGCTTATTATTTTAAATGGGTTTACAAGTTGAGTTTAGGTTTAAAAAACTCAAGCTTGAGGTTGCATGTTTTAGACTCGGTGAAAATTTGGTTTGGTTTAAATTTGATAATATCTATAATGAGTTGAAGTTGAACCTTTAGAACTCTAGCTTAACCTGACTTAGATTAGCCTATTTGCAACTTATCCTAGTTGCATGATTGTACATGAGTTTAGTTTATGATATCTAGTCTTAGGTGATTTTGGACCGGCTTCCTCCTTCCAGTAGCTGGTTTCTTTTTAGTGTAATTTTGGAAGGAAAAAAAAATTTAAATTCTGGTTAACATTTACAAAGTTAAGGTACTCGAAGGTTCTTATTTTTACTTCAATTCTATGCCTCTTCCAATTCTTTCTTTATTTTTTTATATTATACATGTATTTAAATTTCTCAATGATTTCACCAGTAATTGGGAAAAGAATATCCAACATTGTGCCAAAACAATCAGGGAAGAAAGTAGAAGGGCCCCGTTCAGTAAGTGAATGTGAACCTCCAAGAGTTCAGTTGATCGACATAAATTTTGTAGCATTATCAAGATGAGATATGGAAAACATCTGACAGAAAATACAGGAAATGATTTGGTTTAATATTTTAATAAGAGTTTTTGGACACCTAATTATATTATATGGGATTGATTATAAAATCATGTGCCATGTGTTATAGATTTTGCGAACATATTATATGTGTTTTAGTTTTTAACAAATGGGTGAACTATGATAAGTTATTTGTTAATAAAATTAATTAGAGTACATTTGTTGCATTTTGGCTGGTTTTAAATAAACATATTAAATAATATTATCAAATAAATTTATTAAAATATATATATATATCTATATTATTAAAATAAAACAGCTACTTGGTATCTTTAAATTTTTTTATTTAAATTTATTTTACTTTTAAAATTAAAAATACTCCTCCGTAAGAAACAAAAAAAAAAAAAAATTTACATAGAACTTTTCCGTTTTAATATTCTATGATAAAAGTTTTAAAGTTTTATTATTTAGTATTGTTAAATTTTCACACATAACATAACATTGATGTGACAAACGCTAGTGTAAATGAAAAGGCAAAAAAAAAAAAAAAAAAAACCAAAAAAGGGAAAATATAGCCAAATCTGAAAGCATTTGTCAGTCTTCAACCTCTCGACAAGTCTTCAACGGACCGAACTAGGTTGCTGATCTTGTTGTGTTTATCTGTGAGGGATGGCAATATGGTTGGCGAGGGTGGAGTACCCGGTGAGTGTGTCGGTCGAACATGGGTACTGTAGTGGTGGTGAGAATCCGCGCATACTGTGGAGAATTGAATTGCTGGTAGGAGTAGGTGATGGCTTAATTGTTCCGTGGTGGGTAGGTCAGATTGTGGTGTTTCGCCAACAGTCGCTGGCTGTCACGTAGTGGCTGTGAAAATAAAATAAAATTGGTGGCAGCCATGAAAATGTGAACATGCGAAAGCCAACCAGGGTCAAAGGTAACTCGACCGACAGAGGGAAAGTAGTTGTTGTTCTGCCCAGGCACGCAAAATGTGGGGGTACAGAGCAGAATCTTCTTAGAGTGAATTAATTTCACCGTGTACAAACACGTATGATATTTTGTCATCTCATTTAATTATTTAAATAATATAAATTTTTTAGTCCGAATGTCTTATAATTAAATGCATCCGGTCCAAGTTCTTATTTCTAAGGTGCCGAATTTGATTTCCTAAGTTAACATATTATAATGATTGTGGCGACATTATAATAGTCTTGTGGCAAATATATATATATTAGTGTGTAAAGGGAAACTCATAGTTAATGACACAAGAATTTCTTAGACACAGATTTCACGTTTTGATCACCGACAACATCAGAAGACCGAAGCTGTGCGGTCCACTGTATGATGGATGAGTCGAGTGGCCAGAAATTGCCCGGCAAACTCTGGATGAATATTTAATATAACCCGACCTAATCCAATTTAATATATAGGTGTGCGGTAGTTGAAATTTAATAGGAAAAATAAAAATATAACAAAATAACTTACACCAACACCTCCTCCTTTAAGGTTTTTTTTCTTTCTTTTTCATATTTTTTTCTTTTTCATTTTGAGTTTAAAAAGACAAAAATTGAAAATAAAATCATTCAAGATTAATTATATTGATTTTATCCAATTACCATTTCCCAAACACAATGCCAACATTTACCCAACAAAATCACAGTGTTTTTAAATGACTCCATGAACAGTAATGACCATGATATTTTCATTATTTATGAAGGAATACATGGTACCATAATGTTTGGTCATTCTCAATTTGTCATCAAATATCCAAATCTTTTCAACAACCTAAACTTTAGGGTACAGAGCAGAGTCTTCTTAGAGTGAATTAAAATGACATAGGGAGATAGGAAGAGAAGAAGGGTGTATTGAGGTGGACACAAAAGAGGATTCTGAAATGTGGAGCACCAAAATGATTTGAGCTGCAATATTGTACAAAAAGGGTTCAAAGCTGATTATGACATGAAAGTATTTAATTACTGCAAATTCAATATTGAACATATATTATAAAAATAGTCAAAGGTTCTCCTAATCCTTCGAGCTAATTTATATCTTGTAATCTTTTTCTCTTCAAATGTCAAGCTAATTTATATATTATAATCTTCTTTTTCTTACCATACGTGGAAAAGGTTCTGATTCTATTGCCGCAAATAGACTACATTACAGCAATGCTTTCTTATAACCATTATGGCCATGTAGACACCCAATTTTTACCCAATTAAAAAATAAGCTTAAATTTATAATAAATTAGTGTCATGTTGAGTTCATAAAAAAATATAATAATAATAAAAAAATAGTAATAAATAGTATAATAAAAAAGAGAGAATATAGAAAATAGAAAAATAGAAAAATAGAGGAAAAAATAAGTATAATAAATAATTAAGTGAATAATAGTAATGTAAATAAAATATATGTAGGAAAAATTAAAATAAATATAAAATTATTTGAGCTCGATATAACATATATTTTATTTTTTAAGCTTTAAATATTAGTGGTTTAGCCATATGCCCAAGGTATAGGCCAACGGCCTAATGGTTCAGACTATGGACACACTAGGCTCAGGAGCAAGGGGACCCAGGTTTGATCCCAGCCCAAGGCAGATTTTGCCTCCTTTTTTGTTCATTTTTTTTCAAAAGACACATCGGTTCATCCACTTTGAGACACCATTTGATCAATGAATCTTGTTTTTTTTCGAAATTAAGTGTACAGACACAAATTAGGCATGTGATACATCACATCTATACACAATTCATGTATTATTTCATCCCAAAAGGCACCTTAATTAAGTCTTGAACATTGGGGAAAAATACGAAATAATGTGTTTCTTCAAATTTCAAAAATGGTCAAATCGTGTCCTTTGATCAAATTAAACACACTTAATCGAAGAGTCATGATGTATAAACACATGTTTCGTGATCAATTTGAAACAACAATCGCGAATCGAGTCCCAATTTTGAATCGTTCTTGTTGAAAATAAACAAAAACGCATCAAAGTGAGATGATCCTTCGAACATGGCCGAATTGTATCAATTGATCAAATTAAATACACTTAATCAAGGAGTCATGATCTATAAACACAAGATTCGTCATCAATTTAAACAATCAATCACGAATCGAGTTCTAATTTTGGATTGTTCTTATTTGAAAAAATACGAACGATTCGTGATTCGAAAAATTGAACAATCATAAAGCTTCAAAACGATAAATTGATTCGAACTCTATAAATAGGATCACCACACAAGCTAAAAGCACATTTCAATTTTAGAAAATAGACATTAGGAGATCGAGATCTGAAAATACGAGAGAAAGTGTTTGAATTGCAAAAATCGTAAATTCGAAATGATTGAGAGGATTTCGATCCAATTAAAGAGTGTTAGGATCATTAGGGAAGTTTTTTTTTATTGATTAGAGTGTTTGTAATTGTTCGAATTTACAATTTTTGGTTCTGCAAATTTTTGGGAATTTTTCACTGTGCGCCGCTGTCGAGTCATTGCCGAACCACCACCTACGGCCGATCTGGGCGCAAACCACCACCTCCACGAGATCCACCACTGCAAGACACATCGGGCCGATAAGGATTTGGAGGTCAAGCACCACTACAGCCGCCGGAATCCGCCTCGAAAAAGGACGCCATCGTCTTCTTCACCCGACTGGGAGGATCCGATCCAAGATTCAACCCGACTCCAACCCGGATCCAAGTCCGCTCCACAGATCTGATGGTCCGCGTTCAATCTTCAGATCTAACGGCTGTGATCAAATCGTAGGATCAACGTCCCAGATTCAGTCAATCCTATTGGACGTTCCTGATCCAATCAACGTGATCAACGATCCAGATTTCATCCGAGTTAATCCAACGGTCCAGGTTAGTTCATAATTTATTTTTTTATAAATATTGTTTTTTAATTACGTAAATTATAAAAAATTTATTAAAAAATCCAGAAAAATCCCAAAAATTCCAGAAAAATTTCTAAAAATCAGAAAAATATTTTATTTATTTTTCAGCAAATTTGATATTCATTGAATATTTTTTATATATATGTATGTGCATGCATGTTTTGAAATTTTTTAATATTTCATATATGTGTGTTTAGATATTCTTGAAAAATATGTTAATAAGTATATGTATGGTTTGATATTTATTATTAATAGATTAATATGTGTATGTTTGTTTTGATTAAAAAAAAAAGAATTGTTTTCAAAAATAATAAAAAGACTTAGAAAAATCCTATTTTTATAAAATAATAAAATAAAGTTTTTTTTTTATCTTAGGGATCAGAATTAAAATTTTGTTTTTTTTTTCAAAAAATTCAGAATTTATAGAATTTTAAGAAAAAAAAGTTTTCTTAAAAATTAGAAATAACTAAAAAATTTAAAATTTTTAAAAGAGAACTACATTTTGTCTGATCTCGATTAGCGAGTACGTAGGTACCTTCGGGGCGACATTAAAAAATATAAAATTATTTATTTATTTTTTTATTATTTAGTTAATTAGATATTATAAGTTTAAATACTATTAGTTTGTTATTTTTTTTTTTTAATTTAAATATGGTAAAAATGGATTTGATATATTATTTCTTATTAATTAATTTTTCTTTATAAATATTTAACTTTTGCGATTATTTCTGGATGTAATTATAAGTTTTTTTATATATATAATTTTTAATGTTTTGCTTTTCTTTGTAAATATTATAAGTTTTCTAAAAATTAAATAGAAAAATTACTAAAAATGATTTCTGATTTATAAATATTGTTATTATTTTTTATATTCTTTTTGCAAGTTTTTAGAAAAGGATAAATTCTAAATTTTAAACCTAAAGTGGTAATCGCTTAGGTTTTAATAGGTTAGCCCCCGGACCCAGATATCTGCTATTTTTTTTAAAGTTTGGTTTTAAAATCAAATTTTCCGCAGACTAGTAGCTAAGTTAGGATTAACCGACCCATTAATCCTAACTTTTCATTTTTTTTTTATTTTTATCGGTTGTCGACTCCAAAATATTTTCAAAATTAAATTTCTTTTAATCCCTAGTCGAGGATTTCATGTTAAATGGGTTAGGGTTTAATGTGAATCGGGTTAAAAGAAATGAACCGGATGATTTTCAAAATTCAAGCTCGACAGCTTGGCGACTCCATTGGAGACTCACTTATTTTTTTTCAAAAAAAGAGGGCTAGCCACTAAAGTTTAAAATTTAAAATTTATTCTTTGTTTTTGTATATTGTGTAATTATCTGTTGGTATGTGTTCTTGTATATATGTCTGTAACTTAGATTTTAAATTAGTTCATTTCACTCGCATCTGCATTTGCATTTATGCACACAATGTGTGCTAGATACGGTCGATCCCAGGCCGTCTTAAGAGCCTAAGCGAGGAGTTCGAAGTAAGGTCCGGGGGCTGTGGTTTCCACCCTCTAGATCAAGAAAAGACTCCCACTCCGGTTTAGCCTTATGATTTGCTAGATCGGGGAACCTATAGAACCTTACCCAAGTCATGCATTCATGGGATTTGACCAAATTTTTTTTTTCAAAAAATGGAGTTGTAAATTTTTTTTTTTTAAAAATTTAAAATTTAGGATTTGTCTCCTAATAGGGTCTTTATAAATCCTCAGGAAATGATTTCCTCAAGTTCGGACAGTAGCAATAGCCTATGGGCTCGTCTCATCAAGGAAATCCGAGAAGAGACTTTTAAGGATCCAATGCTGTTACTGGACCGATGGTTGGTCAGTTTTGACCCCGATCAACAATCAATCATTAAGGATAGGTTGGGCCCGATCCTCAATTTACCTGAGGTCCAAGTTCCATTCACCATGTTTCGAGCCCTTGTTTATCTTGGGAACCCAATGAGGTGGCATTCCGTCTAGGTCAACATGTGCTAAGTCCTACCATTGAGGAATATGCTAGGTTGCTTCAAGCCCCACCCACTTCCGAGGGGATCTATGTACCAAGCTTTACTTATAGTCCGATCCGCATCATTTCAGATTTTTTGGGACTAAAAAGAGAAGCAGTAATTGAAGCCATGAAGGGTTGCAATGAATTCTCCATCCGATTAACTACCTTGATGGATTGGTTTGGAAACCTTGATAATTACATAAGCAACCGGAATTCCTTTACGGTATCAGTTATGACCTGGAATGAAAACAGAGTTAATGCTTTCATAGTGGCTGCTTTTGCTACCATACTCTTTCCACATGGGAACCTGTTCATTCACTTCCGAGTCATCGAGCTTGTAGCACAATATCTAACTGGCAAGTCATATGTTCCCGCCCTTCTAGCAGAACAAATCAGAAGTTTGAATCACATCAAGTCTAAGGGCAGGGGCAGTTTCAAGGCAAGCATGCATCTGTTGATGGTTTGGTTCGCTAGTCACACCAAGTACTACGGAAAAGATCTAGCTAATGGGTCCCTTATCCGCCCGAATTATGATCTCATCCAGTCTTTTGCTGAACGGGTCCATATGGAAGATAATGAGCCTTTCTGGTCTATACTTGCAATATTTGAAGACATGAGACCTGAAGACTTTATGTGGCAAGCCCGTTGGTTTAAGTGTCCCGTTGCTATCTTAAGTTGCAAGAAATACCTAACTGTGCCTCTGATTGGAATCACTGGCTGTACGGCTATTACCCCTCAAGTGTTATCCGGCAATATGGCATGCTACAAGACATTACTGTCAAGCCAGAGTTGGGACGAGTTATTCTCGACTATATGGATCCAACCATGACTCAGATAGCAAAGCAGTCCAAGGTAAACCAAATAAAAGCCATCTGGGATGATAGAGAAATCAAGCCAGTTTTCGAAGTCGAGCCAGAAAATAAAGTGACTCGGGATTATAGAGCAACCAGGTGGTACATAGCCAATCAAATGAAGAAGAATAAGGACATCCAATATGAAGCTCCTAACATTCTTGAACCAGCACCACAACCTGATCCTGAAATGATTGCTTACATGGAAATGGTTTCAGCTCGGCTTGAAGTCTGTCATCGGGATTACCAAAGAGATAGAGAGATGATGACCGCTTGGAAAAAGCTCACAACAGGATTGCACTGTTAGAGGATGAATTGAAGAAAGCTCGAAAAAGGACTCAACTACTTGAGGATCAAATCATCTGCCCTGCCAAGACTAGAAGACTAGTTTAGAAGTCCTGAGTTTAGTTTTAGCAATTAAGGTTCTTGAACTTTTAGTATAGTAATTTAACTTTGTATGAAAGATTGTTTTTTGAATTATTACAACTCCAATAAATGTGTTTATCAAAATTTGATGGTCATTATCCCCATTTGCATTCATATTTGCATCCTTGTGTTTGTATGTTAGTATTCTTATCTTTTACTTCTTACGGTCCAGTTACGAATCAAGTCTAGCGAATCCAAAATCCTGAAAGATAGCTCCCAAACCAGTTAGAAGTCCCATTTATACTAGATCACGAGCAAAGATGGCTAGTACCGGGAACACTACCCCTGATCAGACCACTGAACAGAGACTCAATGCCATGGAACAAACCCTGCTTAGAATTACCGAACAGCAGACCCTTACTCAGAATGTTACCCAGTCCAAGACCCCTATAGTCTGAAGAATCTTCCGGGGAACAGAAAGGAAAAGAAATCATGCAACCAGTCAACGTTGATGATTCCCACACTGAGTTCAATATGTCCGAGCTAAAGAAAGAACTTGAAGCCCAAGCTAGGACATGGAGAAGAAATGTTTGAAAAGATGAAGGCATTTGACGGCTTTGATCAGACTGCGATTTTAAGCCTGCCACAATTTGAGGAAGGTGCTTTTCCTGAAAAATTCAAGGCACCTGAGTTCGAAAAATATGATGGAACTGGCTGTCCTAACATGCACACAAGATTATATGTACGACGTATGGGGCAGTATGCCAAATTTGATAAACTGATGGTACAGACCTTTCAAGATAGCCTTACTGGTCCAGCATTAGCCTGGTATGCCCAATTGGACTCACAAGAAATTGATACTGGGATAAATTAGCCAGGGCATTTTTCAACCAATACAAGTTCAACATCGAAATGGCACCCTCGGTCTGGGATTTGAGTACTATGAAGAAGAAGAAAGACGAAGCTTTCAAGGAATATGCTCAGCGATGGAGAGCTTTAGCTGCAAGAATCACCAATCCGATGCCTGAAAAGGATCTCACTTTTACTTTCATCAACACACTAGAAGAGCCATTCTTTTCTCATCTCATAGGGCATGCGTCAGCAAGTTTTTCAGAAGTGGTAGTAGCCGGATGCAGAATTGAGAATGCTATCTCAGCCGGAAAGCTGCAAGTAGAAAAGAATATACAGCACCTAAAAATGTCTCGTACAAAGGAAAGGATTCGACTGTCGGTATGGTCAATATCTCAAGTCCAGCAAACCCTACTAAATCCATAGTTCTGCCGACCAATCAAGGTCAAAGTCAACAAAGGGTTGTTTCGAATCAACAATCAAGGCCCAACCGACGCAATTTTACTCCAATACCGGTTCCACTCAGCCAAGTATGGGCTAAATTGAGAGCCGATAATCTGATTGGCTTTGAAGTACCCAGAGATGATTATAAGCCCAAGAACTACAACCCTGATTTAAAATGTGAATATCACATGGGGCAAATCGGGCACTCCACTGATTATTGTTGGAGACTCAAACATAAGATTCAAGATCTTATTGATGCAAAGACCATCCAATTAGACTTTGTGGCCTCCAAATGTTTCTACTAATCCATTGCCAAATCATGGGTCGGTTATTAATATGATCACTGCCGAAGCGCCGACCCAGAAGTCAACTTGGATGAATTGCCTATCACCATAGAACAAGTGGCATGGAATCTCCGCCAAATGGGGCATTTACCCTATATCAATCTGAGAGATCGCACCAAAACCAGACCAGCCATTTACAACTTGTTGCAAAATGGAATCATAAGAAAAAGATATCATGGAAATGCTGGTCCCAAAGCCAAGAAAGTCAAGCACACAGGCAGAATTGTGGGCAAGATACCAAGCTGGAGACCCAACTGTCGGAACTCTAGGAGATGATGGAAAGTACCAATATCTGGTTGACTATTGGTTTGAACCACGCGTATATGCTGCTCCTGCCACTGGATGGGGATCAGAGTCTGAAGATGAAGAAAAGCCTGTACCAAGAAAGAAGAAAAATTTGTTGGCATGATCACATGTGAACCGAAGTTAATCAAATTTGAGATGAACAACAGTAAAGAAGAGGCAACTGTCTCGAAGCCTAGAAGTTATACTTTTCAAATCCCAATTGCTGTAAAGATTACAAAGCTGCCCCATTTGATTACCAGACAGTTAATCACGCTTCTATGATTGGCGGGCTTACCCGTTCGGGAAGACTTTATGAACCAACTGCAAAGAAGGTGACCATGGATTCATCGCCGCCGCCGAATGATGAAGAAAAGAAGGAAGATGAGAAAGCAATATTGGCTAAACTCATGAAGGCAAGTGAATTCAAAGTAGTTGAACAACTAGCAAGACGCCAGCCCAAATATCACTCATGGGTTTGTTAATTAGCTCTGATATTCACCGTGAGGCCTTGTTCAAAGTTCTCAAAGAAGTAAAAGTTCCAGAGAATGTGACAGAAAAAACCTTGGAACATATCATTAATTCTGTCTTTGCAAATGAGCAAATTAGCTTCTCATCTGAAGAATTAGAGAAGAAGGTGGCCAACATAATAAAGCTCTTTTTATTGTTGTCAAAAGCAATGGTAAATCGTCTCCCGAGTGCTTATTGACAATGGATCTTCTCTGAATGTATGCCCCCTGGCTACTCTGAATTTGTTGGAAGTAGACCCGTCAAATATCAAGCCAAGTCCTACTGTAGTACGAGCATTTGATGGATCAAAGAAGGAAATAATTGGAGAAGTGGAATTAGAGGTCACTATTGGGCCTCAAACTTTCCTAATTCCTTTTCAAGTGATAGATATCCCAAGAACATTTAATTTGTTGCTTGGAAGGCCATGGATTCATGCAGCAGGAGCAATACCCTCAAGCTTGCACCAGAGGGTTAAATTTGTAGCAAATGGCCAACTTGTTACCGTTATGGGAGAACAAGATTATGCCATCTATCAAGAAACGGCTATTCCATACATTGGAAAAGGAGAAGAAGAAGACTTTGGGCTCCAAATATTTGAAGAAGTCTGTGTAATAAATGAAGAAAAAGAAGCTCAGATAGGAACTTTTGGCCTAGGATATTCTCCTACTCAAACAGAGGTAGCAGAGATGAAGAATAAGATGAGAACAAGGAAGCTTAATAAAGAGTATGATCCAGACATCGAATCCCCACATCAGAAGCTCCTTTCCAAAGCCTCATCATGTCCAGAAGACAGATGACTCCAAGGAAGATGATCCACCCAAGAAGATAGCTTTGAAGAATTGGTTTTCCATACCTTGTGCTAGTTTTAATTTTCTTAAGTAAGGACCGATATTAGATTGCGTTTTGTATTTTTCTGCTTTATGTGTTGCTCAAATAAGTGTACTTAAACACCATTTCAAATTTAATAAAATTCTTTTATGTTTTTCCATATTCTTATTCTTTCCCCATTCATATTCTACCAGATCCGACTTTTGTGAGGTTCCGGGATATCTCGCGTCTGTAAATACTGAAAATATCGATATCACCTCCAACCCTACTGGGTTAGTCGTTGAAGATGATATCGATTATCAATTGAAAACACAAGAAAATTGGCAAAACTTTGACATGAAAGGATTGAAACCCCTGAACCCACTAAATTGGTTAATTTGGGAACAAGTGAAGATCCTAGGAATTTGAGAATTGGGGGTAAATTGCCAGAAGACACAACACAGGGTTTGATTAAGTACTAGCAGAGTATTTGGATGTTTTTGCATGGTCATATAGTGATATGCCCGGTTTAGATCCGTCAATTGTGGTCCATAAATTGCCAACCAAAGAAGGCATTAAGCCTAAGAAGCAAAAACTAAGGCGATTTAGACCCGATTTGCTACTTAAAATTAAAGATGAGGTCAAGAAGTTACTCGAAGTTGGATTCATTGAAGTTTCGGATTACTCAGATTGGGTATCAAACATATAGTACCAGTACTTAAGAAAAATGGGAAACTTAGAATCTGTGTGGACTTTAGAGACTTGAATCAAGCGACCCCAAAAGATAATTTCCCGTTGCCACATATTGATGTCTTGGTAGACAATACAGCTGGAAACCATCTATTCTCATTTATGGATGGATTTTCGGGATACAATCAAATATTGATGGCCGAAGAGGACAAAGTCAAAACCACATTTGTCACAGCCTGGGGAACTTTTTGCTATAAGGTCATGCCATTTGGTCTCAAGAATGCCGGAGCAACTTATCAGCGAGCAATGCAGACCATATTGCATGACATGATGCATAGAGAGGTGGAAGTATATGTTGATGACATGATTGCCAAATCAAAAGAAGGAGAAGATCATGTAGAAGTATTAAGGAAACTTTTTGAAAGATTGAGAAAGTTTCAATTAAAATTAAACCCAGAAAAATGCATTTTTGGAGTAACTTCTGGGAAACTATTGGGATTTGTGATCAGTCAAAGAGGAATAGAAATTGATCCTGATAAGGTCAAAGCAATTCAGGAATTACCTCCCCCAACAACATTGAAAGAAATTAGAGGTCTTTTGGGGAGACTAAATTACATTGCTCGATTCATTTCCCAGTTGACGGATAAATGTCAACCACTGTTTAAATTATTGAGAAAAAATGCCCAAATTGAATGGAATGAAGAATGTGAAGAAGCCTTTAACCGAATTAAGCAGTATCTGACAAATCCCCAGTTTTGATCACTCCAGTACCCGAAAAGCCTTTGTTCTTATACTTGACAATTTTTCGGAATCCATGGGTTGTGTACTCGGGCAAAAAGATGAAATGGAAAAGAAAGAGCTATTTATTACTTGAGCAAAAAATTCTCAATGGAGAGCAAAAGTATCAGAGATAGAAAGAACTTGCTGTGCATTAGTATGGACTATGCATAGACTCAGGCAATACACGCTCTTTACTCAATCGAGTTAATTACAAAGCATGATCCTTTGAGGTATCTGGCAAATAAGCCCGCCTTGGTCGGTCGAATTTCAAAATGGCAAATGTTGCTGTCTGAGTTTGATATTACCTATGTTAGACAAAATTCAATTAAAGGACAAGCCTTGGCTGATCAACTCGCTGAAAGCCCGGTTGATGAGGAATAAAAACAAGATCAATTCCCCGATGAAGGGATTCGGGTAACACAAACGGAAGATGAAAGAATGCCGAATTGGAAATTGTATTTTGACGGAGCAGCTAATGTGTATGGATGTGGAATAGGGGCAGTCCTAATTTCACCTGAAGGAAACCAATACCCAACGGCCAGATTAATGTTCCCTTATACGAATAATATAGCAGAATATGAAGCATGCATTTTGGGTTTAGAGATGGCAATCCAAATGGAAATTCAAGAGCTCGAAGTTTTTGGAGATTCATCACTTATTATTTTTCAAACTCGAGGAGATTTTAAAACAAAGGATCCCAAGTTGATTCCTTATCATAATCACTTGGCAGAATTGATAGAAAGATTCAGGGAAATCTCCTTTGTATATGTGCCAAGAACTCAAAATCAGTTTGCTGATGCTCTGGCTACTTTGGCCTCATTAATTCAGTTTACTGAAGGAGCAAGAATCCAACCTTTGCAAGTCCGGGTGAGAAGTGAACCCGCATTCTGCACCATGATTGAATCAGATGAACCCTGGTTCCAAGATATTAAAGTTCTTTTGCAAACGGGTAATTATCCTGAAGGTGCTACCAAGAAAGATCAGAAGTCACTGAGGCGTTTGGCCAGTCATTTTTTGCTAAGTGGAAATACGTTATACAGAAGATCATTCGACACGACTTTGTTAAGATGTGTAGATGAAAAAGAGGCCCAGAAGCTCATGGAAGAAGTTCACGAAGGAATTTGTGGTCCTCATATGAGTGGTTACATGTTAGCCAAAAAGATTATGAGATTAGGATACTTTTGGTTAACTATGGAATCAGACTGTATCAAACATGTGAGATCTTGTCATTTATGCCAGATCTATGCAAACAAGATAAGTGCCCCTCCAAAAGAATTACAGTTAATGTCAACCCCATGGCCTTTCTCAACATGGGGGATAGATGTTATTGGGCCAATTTCACCTAAAGCTTCAAACGGTCATCGGTTCATATTGGTTGCAATCGATTACTTCACTAAATGGGTAGAAGCCGCTTCTATGCAAGTGTAACAAAGTCCGTGGTTGTGCGGTTTATCAAAAGAGACATCATCACTAGATATGGAACTCCAAAGTATCATCACTGATAATGGTACGAATTTGAACAACAAAGAAGTAACAAATTTGTGTCAGCAATTCAAGATCAAGCATCGGAATTCTACTCCGTATCGGCCACAGATGAATGGGGCAGTTGAAGCCGCCAATAAGAACATCAAGAGAATTATTGAGAAGATGACCATTGTCTATAAAGATTGGCATGAAATGTTACCGCTCGCATTAATGGCGTATCGAACGTCTGTAAGAACATCAACCGGGGCAACACATATTCCTTGGTATACGGAACTGAAGCTGTTTTACCTGTAGAAGTTGAAATTCCATCACTTCGTATATTAGTTGAAACCAAACTCGATGAAGCTGAGTGGATAAAACAAAGATTTGAACAGTTGAATCTGTTAGATGAAAAGAGGCTGACTGCAATGTGTCACGGCCAGTTATATCAGCAAAGAATGGCTAAAGCATTCAACAAGAAGGTCAAGCCAAGAAGCTTCCAAGAAGGTGATTTGTTTTGAGAAAGATGCTGCCAAATGTACAAGACTCCAGAGGAAAGTTCACACCAAATTACGAAGGACCGTATGTAGTTAGAAAAGTATTGTCGGGAGGAGCATTGATTCTTTCCCAAATGGATGGACCTGATTTAAAGGATCCTGTAAACTCAGATGCTGTAAAGATGTATTATGAATGATCAATAAAATTTGTCATTTTCTGTGTTCAGTTGATTTCATTTTTAGTTTTTACAAGCAAAGTTGATATCCAAAAACTTTGAACTCAGGTCAAATCTCAACCCGTTAATTAAATCATTCAAACAAATTTCCAAAAATTCTCAAATCAGACCAAATCTCATCCCATTCAAACAAATTTCCAAAAATTTCAAATCAGACCAAATTTCATCCCATTCATCGCCAAATTTCCAAAATTCTCAAACCAGATCAAATCTCAACTTGTCACTTAAACAAATTCCCAAACCCAATAAAACTGTTAGAAAGTAATTTGAGCATCCCATATGGCTTTAAAATGCATATATGCAATTTTATCTGGTGATTGTATTACACAGATAACTAGTTTTTGAACACGATTATGTGAACGACGGAAAAGCCCTAAACACATTAACCGACAAAGATCAAGATTCCCCAAATGGATCAGAAGTTTAGAGTCCCCGAGTGGATCAAGAAAGATCAAGTTTTCCCAAATGATCAATAAGTCAAGTTTCTGAGAAAATCAAGATTCCCCCAAATAGATCAAGAAGATCAAGTTTCCTCAAGTGGATCAAGAAGATCAAGTTTCCTCAGTGGATCAAAAAGATCAAGTTTCCTCAAATGGATCAAAAGTTAAGTTTCCAAGAAAATCAAGAATCCCCAAGTGGATCAGAAGATCAAGTTTCCCCGAAGATCAAGTTTCACCAAATGGATCAAGAAACCAAATCTTTAAGGGTTCAAAAATCTCCAGTAAACCAAAGCCCATAGGTCCGGTAAATGACCAAATTAAAGCCCATAGGTCCGGCAAATGACCAAACCAAAGCCCATAGGTCCGGCAAATGACCAAACCAAAGCCCATAAGCCCGGCAAATGACCAAACCTAAGCCCGACAGATGACCTAGCAGTTTTCTAAAATCTAGACTCGACAGAACGTCTATCAGTTTTTTAGTCTAGGCCCGACAGACGGCCTATCAGTTTTCTAAAATCTAGACCCAACAGATGGTCTATCAGTTTTCTAAGCCTAGCCACAGTTGACCTAACAAATCTCAAAGTCTAAACTCGACAGATGGTTTAGCACGTTGTCCAATATAGAATCCATCCTTCCAGGATAAAAAATCTCTTGTTTGGGAGGAGAAGCTAAGCAAAAATTGGTTATCTTTTTGTCTTTGTGGCAAAAGTTTTGTTCAAACTTTACCACAAAGAGGGGCAGCTGTAGCACCCAATTTTTGCCCAATTAAAAAATAGCTTAAATTTATAATAAATTAGTGTCATGTTGAGTTCATAAAAAAAAAAAAAAAAAAATAATAATAATAATAATAATAATAAATAGTATAAGAAAAAAGAGAGAATATAGAAAATAGAAAAATAAAAAAAGGAATAAAATAAGTATAATAAAATAATTAAGTGAATAATAGTAATGTAAATAAAATATATGTAGGAAAAAATAAAATAAATATAAAATTATTTGACTCGATATAACATATATTTTATTTTTTTAAGCTTTAAATATTAGTGGTTTAGCCATATGCCCAAGGTATAGGCCAACGGCCTAATGGTTTCAGACTATGGACACACTAGGCTCAGGAGCAAGGGGACCCAGGTTTGATCCCAGCCCAAGGCAGATTTTGCCTTCCTTTTTGTTCATTTTTTTTTTCAAAAGACACATTTCATCCACTTTGAGACACCATTTGATCAATGAATCTTTGTTTTTTTCGAAATTAAGTGAACAAGACACAAACTAGGCATGGGATACATCACATCTATACACAATTCATGTATTATTTCATCCCAAAAGGCACCTTAATTGAGTCATGAACATTGGGGAAAAATGCGAAATAATGTGTTTCTTCAAATTTCAAAATAGCCAAATCGTGTCATTTGATCAAATTAAAACACACTTAATCGAAGAGTCATGATGTATAAACACATGTTTCGTGATCAATTTGAACCAACAATCGCGAATCGAGTCCCAATTTTGAATCGTTCTTGTTGAAAATAAACAAAAACGCATCAAAGTGATAATCCTTCGAACATGGCCGAATTGTATCAATTGATCAAATTAAATACACTTAATCAAGGAGTCATGATCTATAACACAAGATTCGTCATCAATTTAAATAATCAATCACGAATCGAGTTCTAATTTTTGGATTGTTCTTATTTGAAAAAATACGAACGATTCGTGATTCGAAAAATTGAACAATCATAAAGCTTCAAAACGACAAATTGATTCGAACTCTATAAATGGGATCACCACACAAGCCAAAAGCACATTTCAATTTTAGAAAATACACATTAGGAGATCGAGATATGAAAATACGAGGGAAAGTGTTCGAATTGCAAAAATCGTAAATTCGAAATGATTGAGAGGATTTCGATCCAATTAAAGAGTGTTAGGATCATTAGGGAAGTTTTTTTTATTGATTAGAGTGTTTGGAATTGTTTGAATTTACAATTTTTGGTTTTGCAAATTTTTGGGAATTTTTCACTATGCGCCGCCGTCGGTCATCGCTGAACCACCACCTACGGCCGATCTGGGTGCAAACCACCACCTCCACGAGATCCACCACTGCAAGACACGTCGGGCCGACAAGGATTCGGAGGTCAAGTACCACCACAGCCGCCGGAATCCGCCTCGAAAAAGGACGCCATCGTCTTCTTTACCCGACTGGGAGATCCGATCCAAGATTCGACCCGACTCCAACCCGGATCCAAGTCCGCTCCACAAATCTGATGGTCCGCGTTCAATCTTCAAATCTAACGGCTGTGATCAAATCGTAGGATCAACGTCCCAAATTCAGTCAATCCGATCGGACGTTCCTGATTCAATCAACGCGATCAACGATCTAGATTTCATCCGAGTTAATCCAACGGTCCAGGTTAGTCCATAATTTATTTATTTTATAAATATTGTTTTTTAATTACGTAAATTATAAAAAATTTATTAAAAAATCCAGAAAAATCCCAAAAATTCCAGAAAATTTCTGAAAATCAGAAAAAATATTTTATTTATTTTTCAGCAAATTTGATATTCATTGAATTTTTTTTATATATATGTATGCGCATGCATGTTTTGATATTTTTTAATATTTCATATATGTGTGTTTAGATATTCTTGAAAAATATGTTAATAAGTATATGTATGTTTTGATATTTATTATTAATAGATTAATATGTGTATGTTTGTTTTGATTTAAAAAAAAAAAAGAATTGTTTTCAAAAATAATAAAAAGACTTAGAAAAATCCTATTTTTATAAAATAATAAAATAAAGTTTTTTTTTTTATCTTAGGGATCAGAATTAAAATTTTTGTTTTTTTTTCAAAAAATTCAGAATTTATAGAATTTTAAGAAAAAAAAGTTTTCTTAAAAATTAGAAATAACCAAAAAATTTAAAATTTTTAAAAGAGAACTACTTTTTGTCTGATCTCGATTAGCGAGTACGTAGGCACCTTCGGGGAGACATTAAAAAATATAAAATTATTTATTTATTTATTTATTTTTGTTTATTATTTAGTTAATTAGATATTATAAGTTTAAATACTATTAGTTTGTTATTAGTTTTTTTTTTTAAATTTAAATATGGTAAAAATGGATTTGATATATTATTTCTTATTAATTAATTTTTCTTTTTAAATATTTAACTTTTGCGATTATTTCTGGATGTAATTATAAGTTTTTTTTATATATATAATTTTTGAATGTTTTGCTTTTCTTTGTAAATATTATAAGTTTTCTAAAAATTAAATAGAAAAATTACTAAAAATGATTTCTGATTTATAAATATTGTTATTATTTTTTATATTCTTTTTGCAAGTTTTTAGAAAAGGATAAATTCTAAATTTTTAACCTAAAGTGGTAACCGCTTAGGTTTTAATAGGTTAGCCCCCGGAATCAGATATCTGGTATTTTTTTTTAAAGTTTGGTTTTAAAATCAATTTTCCGCAGACTAGTAGCTAAGTTAGGATTAACCGACCCATTAATCCTAACTTTTCATTTTTTTTTTCGATTTTATCGGTTGGCGACTCCAAAATATTTTCAAAATTAAATTTCTTTTAATCCCTAGTCGAGGATTTCATGTTAAATGGGTTAGGGTTTAATGTGAATCGGGTTAAAAGAAATGAACTGGATGATTTTCAAAATTCAAGCTCGATAGCCCACAAAAAGGGAATAGAAATAATTTCCTAAAATACACTTTATTACTTTATTTACTTGTAAAATAAACTTAATTCTCAAAACTTATTCTACTCTAATAATTGAACCCTTTGTTAGGTAGCTTTTTCTATTTCCTTTTCGAGTGGGAATAAAAATAAATAGCATAACCATTATACTCCTAGCTAATTTACCATTTGGCAAAACTATTAACACAATAAATATATATAATGTACATATTAATGTGCAATTGATTTATTTGTTTATATATAGCATATAGATGTATATATAAACAATATATCTAGATTATATAGAATATACTATGACTTAAATAGTACATATAAAATTGAATATAAATTATATAAAACAAATAAGGAATATATATAAAAATATATATATGTGTGTGTATCATATAATATATAAGAAACTTATTTATACACATGTAAAATTTATAGGTTATAAATTTATTTTTTCTATGCTATAGATATATAAGGTATAATTCATTTGTTACATAAAATGAATATGTTATATATGTATGTGTCATACTATAAAATATAAATTACGTATAACTATTTTTAAATATATCTTGATATTAAGATAATATATGTATATTAAACTATGGATTATATATAGAGAGGGCATTTATAATTTGTAGATTATATAAATACTAGCGGATGGCGTACCCGCGTCGCGTGTGTAAATTTAATAGTATCAGTAAAAAATCCTAAATATTTTATTATAAATATTAATTTTCGATTGTAAAAAATTCTTCCTAGATTTTGGATTCAATCCTATAATATATTTAAATGTTATTATTATTCTTATTTTACATTAAAATGCAAATTTTTAAATGTAAAAAAGATAAGGAGAGTAGTTATGGTTTCAAAAAAGATTAAGGAGGGAGTATTTTTTTATTTAAAAAAAAAGTTACAAATTTAGACTGCAAGGGTCATTTTCGTCAAATTATAAATAAAAATTATGTCTACACTAAAGACATCAAAATGTAAGCCTTTTGGCTTTAATAATATAGATAATATATATACTTATATAGTTTATATAAAATAAAATTATGTGTAATGTATATCATATAAATATATAATAAAAATATATATCCTAATCTATATATATCACATAACATATATAATAGATATTTATAATTTATATGTATATGTCTATGACATATCTGTACATATATAATCTATAAGTTATAAATATATAAATTATATGTGATATATACATGTGTTATACTTCATTTGTTACACATAAAGAATAAGTTATATGTGTGTATACATGTTTAATATATAGATTTCATTTTAACATATTATATAAATCGATATTAATATAGAGATTCAAATGATGTACAAAATATATATAACTAGTTAGTACCTCGTGTAATGTGTAGATTTTTATAAAACATTTATAAATATGTAATGAATATTGTAATTTATACGACTATAAATGATTATATAAAATACTATAATATTTAAAGAAGTTGTAACATTTTAAGTTATGGGAATGGTAGTTATGTAAAAGTAGCAACATTAATAAAGGAAAAACTTTGTGATTTTTTATGAAATGTAATCAGGATATGAAAAGTTAATATCGAAAATGTACAAAATTATAAAACTTCCAAAATTATATATTATAATAAGATAGTAAGACAAGATAGATAATAGAAATCATTATAACAAATTTCATATATAATAGTAATGTAACATATATACCAAGTGGTTACTTATCAAATTTCTCTCCTTTTATAAGTTATAAGTATTTTGAAAGATATGGTTAAAACAATGTTTTTTCCAAATCATAGGAGCACAAGAAAGGTAATATCAAAAAGGCAAGGTAATATTTTATGAAACAGTAATATTCGAAAGGTATAATATAAAAAGGTAATAGCAAAAAGGTACAAAAGACACCAATGGGCTTATAGCATAATAGCATCTCTCAAGTGAAAGGTATCATATTTGATTCCCCTCTCCCAGTTATAACATAAAAAAAAAAGTAAAAAAGACAAAAGATACCAACATAGAAAAAGTAATATTTCATAAATTCCAATAATTTGAGGAAAAAAACAATATTGAAAAGGCATAATATATTAATTATTTCATAAAATAGAAATATTAAAAAGATACAACACAAAAAGTTAATCATGAATAGGTACAAAAGATGAAAACCAATACTATCACGCCCCAAAGGATACCATAAACATATCAATATGCTTGTGTCAATCTATGGTCTCAGATAGACACAAGGGTATGATAGGGATAGGTTACTCAAAGGGATGTGACACGCTTATCTAGGATCTAGGTTGTATAGAGTCAAATAAAGCATATATGCACATAATAGTATCATAAATAATATTTCTTAACCATTGTGTTAACACATATCATAATAAGAACTATCATAACTGAAAGTCTTAAGCATAATCAAAAGATAAATAAAACCTAGATGGATAAATTTAATCTTCATTTTTTACTTTCCCTCACTCCCCCAATCTACCTAAAAGCTGCTAACGCGTACCAGAGTGAGGACTCTCGTAGGGACAAACCACGAGCTATTACCCCTGAACCTGTAATATCTATAAGGATATGAGTGGACCACAGCTTAGTGAAGTAACTAGATAATAAGCACACATCAACAAGGCAAGCAAGTTTTATTGACACTCATATGCGATGTATCACTCAACCAAATGCTTTCACATTCACAAGTTCGAATGACGGGAATCTAGACAGGTCGGAGATTTACACCCTCTTCGAGGGTTAAGGAACTAGTTCTTACGCTAGTGCCCAAGAGGATCAGAGGTTGTCGAGTAATTCATTTAAAAACCTTTCAAAACATTTATCAACCCATCATACTAAGAAACTCCCTAAGCATTACACACTTCATGCAAACCCCGATAGGCAGCGTTCCTCAACCAAGTAGTTCCTACGGAATCCATGAGTCACATGATAGTACAAGAGAAACAAAGATTCATCATCAAATCCCCTTCTAACTCATCATGGGCTTGGAATGGTAATGCGTGATAGTAGTGATAAAAAGTATGCAATGCTAATGCAATTGAGTCGTGCTATGGATGATCATTTAATTAGAGTATCAAATAATGTTAAGTCAATTTCTTTAGCAGTCAAGTAGTTATAGACACTCATCATGTACTATCAACACCATATACTATCACCAATTCATGTTATCTCTATTATTATAGTATTTTATTCAAACAATAACAACAGATATGATCCCAATTTCCCACACAATCCAATTAGTTATCTTTATTTATGTGCAACTAAGCTATACAACACAAGTGTGAATTAGAGTCAAGTTACTCACCGGTCCATAACTATAGTCAAGCATCGTAATAATCGAAAGGAATGTCAAACAAGTAACTGAGCTCGCCTATAAATAAGAAGAATAATATGTATTAATACTTTAGTTGGTATGTGATAACTAGCTAAAGCTATAGTACAATATAATTGTTATTTACTTTCCTCATTGGTTTTTATTGTTGGACCTAACTTAGTTGGGCTCTACTAAAGGTTTTAATTATATCCTCCTTATGTGGACACAAAATCCTATTGGGGCTTTGACTTAAGCTTTTAGGCTCATTCCTACCTTTGAAGTTCTCATGCTAAATTGGTTTGTTACTTTACGGGCCTTGTAGTTTTAGAAGATAAAAGACTTCTTACTATGGTTTTATTTTCTTTCTTGGGCCTAAGTTATCTATTGCCAAATTTTGTGTTTATCTTCGCTTTCTTGATTCTAGATTAAAGACCCATGGGCTTAGGTGATAATAGGCATATTGGGCTATTATTTCTATAACATGTCTATGCAATCTAGCTTGTGGGCCTAATTTATCTTTGCCATTTCTTATATCTTATATAGGGCCTCAAAATCATAACTAAAAGAACATGTTCACTTTCACCACTTTTTGTTGATCTCTTGGTTTATTCACTTGCCAATTAATTAGACTTAAACATTGAGATGTCCCATTAAAAATAGCCCTTTTTAATTCTATGTTTATGCATTATGGCCTACTAATATTCCTTTGATTCCTTTCCACAATCTTTTGATAATACCTTTTATACCTCTAAAGACAATTTAATGCTAATTTTAATTAATAACCCAAAGAATTTAATTCTCCTCTCATCATTCAACCCATGTCATGCTTGATCTTAAACATGAGGAATTTGCCAATTTTTCTCACTTGTCCATCCAATGCTATGGTAGTAAAATAACTTCTACTCATTCTTACATATGCTTAATCAAGTTATAGAACAAAGAATCATTTTTATTTAACAGGGAATGAAATTACACATGTTGGAAATTCGGATCAAATTTCATTCTATAGAACCATGGCTTCAAATTACTCCAAATGGTGTATTTTTGTTATTTTAGGCCTTTTAAGGGTTTATGCAACATATATAGGTGTAGATCAACTTGAAAACATCAATTTTTATTAAGTAAAACTAACAACCCAAGAGCAAATAAAATAGTATATTCAGATTTCTAGGAGTTGCCCAAAACATTGAGTCATAAAGTTATGTTGTGTAGATTTCTTATATTCTAAACATCCTAAGGGATTATATAACATGTCTAGGTGAAAAAGGCTTAGAATAACATTATCTTTACCATAAGTTATAAACCTTAGTATTATGGATCCTTGATATTCTAGGCCCCTTAGGGTTTATATACATATCTAGGTGTAGATAAGTAAGAACAACATTATTTTGACCATTCATAAAAGATAAATAAAAAAAGCCAAAGAAAACAAATTCATATCTTGAGAGACCCTATAAGAACATGAACCATAAAACAAGATATTAGAAGATTTTTAATTTCCCAAGCTTCTTAAGTGGTTGTACAAGCTAAAAAGAAGTTTTTGAGCAATGAAAACATTATTTTTAGCTACATATGTAAGGGATCCGACCCTACTAAAGTTTGTATCACTAAAAATAGAGTTTTGAAGAAAGAAAAACCTCTTTTTGGGGTCTCAAGTTGGAACACAAATTGAAAAAAGATTCATACTCATACTTTTCTTTGTTTTTCTACTCACGAATGGTACCTAAAGTAGAGTTCGAGTATGATACTTTGAGGATTGAGGAGTGATAGTGTATCACTCCCCACTTTAGGGTGTAGATTCGAACCTAGAAGGTGGTAAAAGAGAGTTTTTAGCTTATCAAAATAAGAGTTAATAACTTTAAAACAAAAGGAGCCTTGGTTTATCTAGAAACTTGAATATCTTGGTGAATTCTACCTAAGACCCTTCCCTTTTTTAGCACAAAGATTTTATTTTTCCATATAGGGGATAAAGATGAACTTTGTTGGTTTGTATGAAAAAGGGAAAAGGAGAAAAAGAGAGACAAAAAGAGATAATGAAAGAAAGAGAGAAAGGGAAGTGGGAGTGGAGGAATCCAAGAGAGAGAGAGAGAGAGAGAGACGTGGGGAGAGAGAGCAAGAGATAGAGAGAGGTAAGGTGAGTGAGAAAGCCTTTTTCTCTTTCTTTTTTAAAAGAAATGACGTTGTAGCATTTGAAATGATAAGGCATTAAATGAAGCCTTGTAAGGAAGCTTGTAATAAGTTTTAGTTGTACAAAAATTGTACTTTGGCATGATGAAGGTGGCTTGTGAATGATGGTTATCATAGGTGTAGTTGACTTTTGTATAGATATGTAGATAATTATTGGATTTGGTAAAAAGAATTATTTGGTGTAAGTGCTTTAATCTTACATAGTTTTGGCAACGAAAAAATATATAGAATTTTCATTCCTCTCATAAAATATTGGTGTTTCTATTATGTACATGGGACAAACCAAATTATTATCTGACGAATATTTGAATCGAGGACAATTTTACTTATGAATTAGAGACATAAATATTTATATACATGGTGATCTAAACTTAATACAGATAATTGCTGGTGCTAAAATTTGGGGTTTCAACATTACGCGATTGGCTATTATTACAGGTCGAGCCACATAATTTTTGAGTTTGCATTTTTAAACTAAATTTTTAGCCCTAAAATTCTATAATATTATTGTTAGGCATGAACCTAAGGTTTTGGTTCTTATTCTACAATATTGAAACTATCTTTGTTCCGTTCCTAGGTCTTGTCAAATGATTTTTAGGTTTCTAGTATTTGTTCATATCACTATTTGATATTTTAAGATCTTATACCTATAAAGGAATGCTAAGATATGACTTAACATAATATTATAAAAGTTATTTCAGGACAGAAATTCCAAGGGTTTACAAATACATAATATTTCATAAATTATAATAATGCGAAAGAACAATATTGAAAAAAAGTATAATACAAAAAAAAGTATTAATGAAGATGTGTAAGATAGAAAATGTTTTATAAATTATATATTATAAATAGATATATATATATAACATATATAGTATATATAAAAAATGAAGTATGTATAACATAAATTATATTGATATCTATAACTAACATTTTATATAGACTATTAAACTATAATTTATATATGCCATATTTTTAGATTGTATGGATTATATATTGTGTATAAAATATGAATTATGTATAACATATGTCATATAGGTTTATATAAATATCATAATTTACATATATATCAAATTACACATATATCTAATATTTATAACGTATACATATATGAATTATATATAGCATATATATGTATATAACTATCATAATCTATTTGTTTTATATAAAAATAACATACACCGTGTATAACAAACATATAAATATATATAAATACATAAAATATAGGTTATAAATACAAAATATGTGTATTATATATGTTATATATATAATAAATAGATCATTTGTTTATATAAATGTATTTAAAATCAATATGTTGTGCGTGTGTGTGTGTAGTGTACAATACGGATTGCTTGTATAACATATATATTTTATTACGTTTTTAGCAAACATGTATAACATATGTGTATGAGTATATTTAGACATACATAAAAAGTATTTTAAGTAACTTTTGGTAGGGTTATAATGGTATTTTTAATTATATTTCTAGTTTCACACTAAAATTTATAAGTTGAAGTGAACATTAAAATATGTATTTTTGGTAATAGAACTTCAACTAAAGTAAATGTTGGAATACAATATTCTTAGTTTATTATTGGTGATAATATTCCCATGAGCCATGACGTAACTTTTCTAATCCTTCCTTATTTCTTGTGTCCAAGTCAGTAGACCATTAGAATTATCAAAAAAATCCTAAATTTCTAAAATATCATATCTACATCACTTGAATATTGTTAACATTAGAAAATATTTTTTCTAGAATACAACACAAAATCAATCTTTATAAATTACTATTCCACTTAAATATATATTTTTTAATTTAATAGGTTTATACGGTCTTACCTATATGATATATTATAACATTAGCTAAGTTAAAAAGTCCTCATTAAATGATGAGTTAGCTTGAACAAATGATGAATGAATATAAACATGTGTACAAATAGATATTTAGTTGTTTTAACATCTGATTTTTATCATTTTTAAATAGATGTTTATTAAGAAACAGATAAAGATGAAAATAAGATATTTTTACTCATAAACATATTATGTACAGATAAGATATAAATAGGTTACAGATAAAAAATAGATGCAAATCAGATATAGATAAGTTTTCAATATGTCAATATTTTTTTTCTTAGTGGTTACTGTTTTTTTTATATGCTCTAAAATTTGATTTCTCTTTTATACACGTAAAACCTTGCTATAGCAAACCTAACTATTGATTGCCCTTCCTCTCAAGTCGCCTTTCTATTCTCTCCTTAGTCTAAAATTGGAGATTTGTTGTTGTTAATTTCAACTTCTATAGATCATTACTTTCTTGTAAATAGAAATTCTCATACCTGCTCCTCTTTTATTTTATTTTATATTATTACCGTTTCTAACTACATTTGAGACTCGACCATCATAAGTGTCGGATGTATAACCTGAATCCATGTAAGTCGCTAGCTTTCGAATCAAGATCACCAACCTTTATGTGTACACCCGTCGGCCTTGAAGCGGTATAGAAATTATTTGCAAGAGCAATGTTTTGGCAAGGTTGACCTAAAACTGCCTGTATACTATATGCCACCGACCTTAAGCCGACGTTAAATCTAATTCGTTGATTTTTACATAGCTTACCTTTGAGCCAGCTTACACAACATATGTGTGTGTGTGTGTGTGTGTGTGTGTGTTTGTTTTGTTAGGCTTATGAGTTGAAAAATGAGATAAGATAGATCTATTAATTTGTATACACATCCGTTTGTACTCCTTCTTTAACATATAGCAAATTTCTCTGGTCTGCCATGGTTTTTCCAGTCAAGGGTTTTCCACTTAAATCTTGTATGTGTGCTTTACTTTCCGTTTTTGTCATTATTTTTCATATATGTTTATAAAAACTGGTATTAGAGCCAAAGGTTTAGTTTTGTTTTCTTTATAATGGCAACAGTGAAATATGACATTCCATTGTTGGATCACAACACTAGATTTTCGCTATGACAGGTCAAGATTAGAGCGATTCTTGAGCAGATGGAATCCCTTCATAAGAATGGTAGATGGGATTTGCTGAAGCTTCCCAAAGGGAAGAAGACTCTTTGGTGTAAATGGGTATTTAAGAAGAAAGAAGGACACTAAGAGTTGAAGAACCAGATATAAAGCAAGACTTGTTACAAAAGGCTATAGTCAAGTACCATGTATTGATTCTGCATATGTGTTTTCTCTTGTTGCAAAACATAGCTTGATTCGAGTCTTGTTTGGTATTGTAGCTATGCAAGAACTTGAGCTTGAACAATTAGATGTGAAGACAGCTTTCTTACGTGAAGAGCTTGAGGAAGCTATCTACATGTAACAACCAGAGGGTTTCGTGGTTTCAAGAAAGGAGGACCATGTTTGCATGTTAAGGAAGTCACTTTATGGCTTGAAGCAATCACCTAGATAATGGTACAAGAGGTTTGACTCATTTATGACTTCTCATGATTTTAAGAAAAGCAATTATGATAGTTATATCTATTTCAAGAAATATAATGATGGGTCATTTCTATATCTACTTGTACGTTGATGATATGTTGATAGCATCCAAGGATAAAAGAGAGATTAGAAAGGTTAAAATTTAGTTGAGCAGAGAGTTTAAGATGAAAGACATAGGAGCAGCAAAGAAGATACTTGGGATAGAAATTTTAAGAGATAGAAAAGCAGGTACGTTGGATCTAAGTCAAAAGGGGTATATTAAAAATACCCTTTGCATGTTTAATATGATAAATGCTAAGCCTATCAGTACTCTTTTAGCAGCTTATTCAAGCTTTCATCTACTTTGTCTCCACAATCAGATGATGAGATTGACTATATGTCAAAGGTTTCATATTTTAGTGTTGTAGGATCTCTTATGTATGTTATGGTTTGTACACATTCAGATTTGTCATATGTTGTGAGTGTTGTTAGTAGATATATGGCAAATCCTAGAAAAGAACACTAGAAAGGAGTTTAATCGATTTTCATATACTTAATAGGTACTACTAATGTTTGTCTACAATTTGGTAAAACTAGAGATGGAATTATTGGATTTGTTTACTCTAATTTTACTGGAGACTTGGATAAAAAAAGATCTTTCATAGGGTATATTTTTACTCTTAGTGGTTGTGCTATCAGTTGGAAAGCCACTTTGCAAGCTACAGTTACTGTATCTACTACTGAAGCTAAATATATATGGCTATTAGAAGGGCTTTTAAAGAAGCTATTTGATTAAAAGGATTATTTAGTGAACTCTATGATGACTGGAAGACTGCTACAGTCTATTGTGACAGCCAAAGTGCAATCTATCTTATAAAGGATTGGATATTTCATGAAAGGACAAAGCACATTGATGTCAAGTATCACTTTGTTCGTGATATTATTGCTCATGGTGATATTATTGTGAGCAAAGTTAGTACTCAAGATAATTATATTGATATGATGACTAAAACACTTCCTATAGCCAAGTTAAGCACTGTCAAAACTTTGTTAGTGTTTGTTGCTGATTCATCCCCTTTACGGGTTTGTGGAAGAGGAGGAGAATGTTTTGTTTTTTATTGAAGATTGGGAGTTTATGTTGTTTTTACACCTAAATTCGTGTCAAGGTGAGATTGTTAGATGTGTAACCCGAATCCATGTAAGCCGCATACCTTTATGTGTTCACCACTGGCTTTGAAGTAGTGTAGAAATTATTTTTGAGAGTAACATTTTGGCAAGGCTAGTTTAAAGCTGCTGGCCAATATACTGTACACCACCAGCCTTTAAGGAAAAGCCATCGATCTTGAGCTAGTGTTGAATCTGATTCGTTAATTTTTACACAGTTGGCTTACACAACATATATATATGTTTGCGTGTTGTTTTGTTAGGGTTAGGAGTTGAAAAGTGAGATCAGATCAATCTAATAATTTGTATACACATTTGTTTGAAATAGTGAATTCTTCTCTGCCTATGGTTTTTCCTGTCAAGGGTTTTCCACGTAATTCTCGTGTATGTGCTTTACTTAACGTTTTTGGCATTATTTGTAATATCCGTTAATAACAATAAGTTTACCTCTATAGCTCATGAATATAAAGAGATCGTGAATTTGGTTTATTCATATTCAAAATGAATTTATTTTTTTTGTTATTTTTCTTTTTATTGAAAAAATTTCATTCTTATGTGGGAAAGTGCTATCCTCTTTGTGATTTATTTTTTCCTTTACTCAACATTTTCATGGCATCTATTTGAATAATGAAACAATATATCTTTATTGGGATAGTTTGACCTTTGAATAGATGTGCTAATTTATTGAGTGATTTTTTTATATCTCCAACCCTTTATTTATGATTCCTTATGGATGGATTAATTAATTGGTATAAGATTTTCTTAATGAAAAAAAGTTCATCTTAATTACTAGGTAAAAAGATTTTTCAAGAAGTGAAAAAACTTGTATTTTATAAATTCAAGTGTTAATATAACTTTGGTAGTTTTTAAAAAGCATGTTTACTTGAATTTAAATTTGAATATTAATAAATATAAAGGAATCCATTAGCTTTTGAACAAAAAAGCTACGAACTATTTGAATTCAATTTACTATATGATTGAGTTTGGTTCAATTATAGTTAAATTCAACTCCACCTTGAGCTATTACGGCATTTTAGTGAGCTGAACTTCAAATTTTAAAAAGTTAGGCTTATCCACAAGTCTAATTTATCCTAGGTGGACAACATCTTGGATGTGACGGGGAAAGGACCAGATGTGATGGGGAAAGGAGAGCTAATTGCTTCTAAACTTCTTATTTTCGCACTCAAAACTTATTTTTGACATTTCCTTTTTTTCATTTTATTTATTTATATATTATGGTCATTGAGTATTCGACTTGAATGCTATAAAATGACACACAACCTTATCCATTAGTAAAAAATGGCATCCAAATTAAAGTACTGTATTGCATATGGTTGGACAAAAGAATAAGAATAACATGATATTTATCAAATCATAATAAATGTGTTTCAATGGAACTAGGCGATTTTAAGTTTGAAAAACTGTCTTCCATATCAAGGAAGACAGTATCAATCCAATTAGCAAAATATTTCTTAGCTGGTCTATCATGATTATCTGCCATTGGTTGCCCTGGGTCATTGGTAAGCGGTCTTTTCATCAAGCTGAATTTCATTAATGAATTTTATTAAGGAATTTAACTAGGTTGGACTCAAGTGAACCATAAAATACGGTTATTATACATATTTTTCTTTTACAATTAATTTGCTTCAACTTTATGAAACGTTTGAAATGCTTTGGTTTGAAGAAATATAATTTGCTTACCCTTAGCGGCATGCATGGGATTGATATGGGATTTTTCTTGTATAACTTTGTCACATCTCAATGTCGAAGCGTGACAATTTTATCAAACCATCATATATGAGCATCGAAAGACTTAAATCAAACTACCGAAATCCAAAAACATATATTACATTTAAAATAACCCAAATACTATGATAACCTAAATAGTAATAAGTAAATTAATTTGTACAAAATAGGAGGAAATTTGAGTCAAATTAAAAATAATATAAAAAAATAATAAACTAAAATCAACTAGACAATTCAACGAAGTAAATTAAATGAGATTCTTGATATTGTTAGGTGAAGTAGCAAATTAAAGCTAGAAATTTATTTCAATTAAAAAGAGATTAAACCATACAATTTTCCCATTTCATTACACCAAATAAATCAAATCAAACCTAAATATCAAATTAGCCATCTACCTAAATTATAATTCTCAATTTGTCCAATTTCCTTAATTTCAATAATTCTTAAAAAATTCAATACTTAAATTTTTCAACACCCTAATTTTAATCACCTACACATCTAACCACCTATTTAGCTAAATTTATTTCACCATCTTTGAATTTGCTAAATTAAATTCCTAAATTAATCTAACTAGTTGCTAAGCCCATTTGACATCTAATTACATCTTAAAACCTTAATTAAATTGCCAATCTAACCCACTAATCATATTAGCTCTAAACCCTCCTAAAAACCTTTTAGAACCTACACATCACTATTCTTGTCTATTTCAAATTTCAGAAGAAAATTTTTTATTTAAAATTACCATTTTTCCAACCCATAAGTCTAGAACATTCTCTATATTGTCAATTAATGTCCTTATTTTTGTCCTACTCTCTTTTCTTACAAAATAAAACCTTAATTTCTCTATAATAGCCATCACTTTACCTCCCCACCTATAGAAAATCTCATCTCATTTTTCTCTCAAAACAAATCCTAAAACACTACAAACTCATTTCCTCTATCAAAACCTAATAGGTACTAGGTTTTCTATGTTTTATATCTTCTTTAAGACATCTAAACTCCTGTTAATCTCTATTTTTCCTTTTAAAATTAGGTGTTTATCAAGAGAGATCTTGCATTAAAGGCAAAAGAAGTTTCACCAAATTCCTAGGAGTAGGATAGTGAAGGTCCAAGATTGTTTTGCTACACAAGTGGTTTAATTAAATAGTGTGATTAGTGAAAAAAATACAGAATATGAAATATATGATTTATGTGAAATATCATGTGTTAGGTTTGCTCAAAATGTTGATACTAGTATAATTTATGTATTGTTTAGTATATTTATGATGTGAATATGATTAAAATAAATTATCATGATATGTAATCTTTTTTTTTATGTGTTTTATATGATTTTTTTAATGATTTGTCATGATGAAATTGAATAAAAACAATAATATGCTTGTTAGACAGAAAATGCAAATGTTGTTTGTTATGATAAGTAATATTAGTTAAAGTATTAAACAAATATATTTTCATGTTAAATTTATAGAAATGATATTATATTATCTTAGGATATAAACTGGAAGGTTTAATAGTTTTTCATATTCATTTACTATTTTTAAAGGCCTAATAAGTGTATTTCTTGAGAAAAATAAATAAAAACATCAAATGTACTTATTTTTGTACAAAATCTTTAGAAAGTGATTTTCAATAAGGTCATATATGATTTGGAAATTTTTAGAATATTTTAAGGTTATTTAATATTTTTTCTAGATTTTTATTTTTTTTTATGTACTGTGCAAAACGTTGTTCAAACCGGACTTATTGCGTATGTCAAACCGGTCAATTTTATTTTTTCTTTTCCAATTAGACCACAACTATTTAATATCTTAAGATGTCTAGTTTTTATATAAAATCGAACCGGACCAAAAGGCACAAAAATCAAGGCGAACTGGTTTGATCTTTAGACCATGCGCAAACCTCTCTCATTTTTTTCCAACCTTGTGTTTCTTTGAAAAATGTGTAATCCGAACTTTATTAATGTAATTATTATTAAACTAGCTTGATTAATGTATAATTAGTTATAATTAGTAAATTTAGTCATACTTTGATTTATTAGACTTTTTATTATATTAAATTAGATATCTATAGGTTTATGGGCTAAATTAGGTTAATTAGGTATAAAAGGACTTTTAGCTATAAATTAGGTAGTTGAATATAGTATAAGCTAAAGTCAATACAACTAAATTATTATAGGCTTTAGTAACTAAATCGGCTTAGATAATAGTTTAGGGCCTAAATCAAATTATATGAGCTTAATTGGACTAAATATAGGTAATCGGCCGATTAAACGGGCTAAAATGACCTACATGGCCTTCATTAGTAAAAATATAGTCAATATGACATCAATGAAAAATGGGCCAAGATACTAAAAAGAGGTCCAACTTGACCTAAATAACTTAAAATGGACATGGAAATGAGTTTATGTCTGACTTAGCTAATATCAATAATTTTGGGCTTTTATAATTAGTTATGGGCCTAAACACTAAAATAGGATCCAATTTGACTAAATAACTACAAATGGACTTAATTAGGTAAAAAATGGTTTAGGAACATAACCCTAGGGCCAAAAACATAATTCCTAACCAACTAGGCCTATTTACATTAAATAGGCTCAAACCATATCTTAACAAGTCTTCCCTAGCCATTTAGGATCTAAACCTTTAAAATATAAACAATACATAATTTTATGATTTATGGACTTAAATTCCACAATACAAGCCTAATATCCTTACCTATTCTAATTGGGACTATTCTCAAAATATTTAAGTCCATTATCAATTCTAGTATTAAAAGGCCTAATTGAGTTCAAATTCTTTCTATAGGCCTAAAAGCCTTAAAATATTCTTAGTGGGACTATATAGGATATTAAAAGACCTAATAGCTTAATTAAGGTCTAAATTAAATTCCAATTGGGCTTGAACATAATTCAAAGATCTAACAACCTATATTACTCTGATTAGACCTAAATTTAAAATAAAGCCCAATTCCGTCTAATTTAACATTTATATTCCTTAATGGGCTCAATTCCTAAATCCTAAAGCCTATTATCATAAAAAGTTAAAAACTTAGGAATTTTCTTATTAGGCCTAACCTAGGATACCTAAAGGCCTGATACATCTAAATAATAAATTCAATTTCTAAATTCTATGGGCTTAGTCCAAATTACTAAGTCCAACTATCCTAATTGGATCTAACTTAATTATAAACCAAAAGTCTTATACTACATATGACCTTATGCTAATTGATTAATCAATATTATATGAATCATTATTTTTTATACCTAATGCTTATACAAGTTAATCTTCCTTGAACAAATATATCATCGACTTATTGTCTTTTATGTGATCCTTTACCGTCCACCGATTCATTGTCAGGTACATAATGGCATGCGTAATCATTATTTAGGGTAGGCATTCTTAAATGAACTTAACTTAAAGATGACCTAATAATTAAATTTGTTATTTGAGCGTGTGTCATTTAATTCGTTCCAAGGAGCGATAATCTTATTAAGCAAATGACAACATGGTAGTTAGGTGCTTAGGCCACCATTAGTGGCTTAGTGGGTAGCTAATAGGGTAAATAGTATCGGGATAACGTTTACTTAGGCTTGGAGAGAATTAATACAATCTGGTATACATTTATAGGACCGGTTGAACCGCATTGTATTATGAACTGAGATAAATAGAGATGAGTAATGACTATGAATTTTAGATGAGGCTATTAGGTAGAATATTCCTTTAGGTGGTTAAGGTCTTCGGCTTGTCTTAATCAACCTCCTGAGTAGTTACAACTACTCAGTACCCCCAAATTCCCATGGCTTGTTGCTTGGAGTGTGAGTGTCCCATATTGTTTGAATCACCTTAAATAATGAACATAAAATGTTGGTTGTTCCATTGCATATAGTTTTGGCACGTATGTCATATCGCATGTGGTTGTGTTATTGTATACTAGGCTTTAGCTCACATTTGTTATTTTTCAGGTACTGATGGTTCTAATAGTGAGTGTTATGATGACATGGGATATGGGACCAACTTTGAGGAGCTGTTGGATGATCTTAGTGATTAGGATTATGGTTCACATCTTGATTTTGTTTGGACTTTTATTTTCAGACTTTTTATCATCTTTTGGACATAGCTAAGAGCCCTAGATTTATATTAGAATTATAGTGTTTTGCAAATAGCTTCTTTACAATTGATATCTCCTTTGGATGTTTGAGGAGACTTTTGAGATTGATGTAATTAAAAGTCATCCTTTATGATTGGCTTACTCATGAGAGTAGCATTTTTTTTAGATATCTTATAAAATCTACATTTCCATTGCATCACTTAAAATTTTTAAAACTAAATAAATGATTTCTAAATATAAAATTAGCTAGCAAACATATTAGATAATCTTGTTTTTTAGGTTTGCCTTTGTTTATAATGCTCCATCATTATACGTGGCAAAACTGGACATGCTTTGACTTTAGTTGGGGTGTGACAATGGCTCCTAAAATGTTCTATGGAGGGTTTGAAGGAGTAAAATAGATGCATATTTCAAGATAGCAAAGTGTCATTAATATGGATTGAATACTTTAAACTTGCAACAGTAGAAAACTGGGCACTTTAACGGAAGTCTTGGATAAAATCTTACTCCATCAATATTCTACAGCACATAATGGTTGGTATGTCCTACTGCAAATTGGCTCAACCTTAGTTGTGATGCAGAATTTTGCAAAGGAACTGATTTTACTAGTGCCACAGGTGTGCTATGAGATGCACAGGGTACTTGCTATAGGAGATTTATTAAGAAAGTTCATCCAGTGTCTCTACTGAAAACTTGAGATTTGGGGAATTTGTTAGTCTTTGTGTAGTGCAATGACAATTTTAGCAATCGTATCATTTAACTAGATTCCAAAGAGGCTATGGATTGGATCCTTAAGCTAATACTATGTCTCTTTTCCTTTTTTTTTCGGCACAATGTTATAGTACAATGTAAGGATTTACACAATAAAAAATGAAGCTTTTACCATTTTTTTTCATATGATGCTTTGCAGTCACATGTCTATCAATTTCCAAAAGTTGTTGGAGACTAGCCCCTTTAATGCATATTCAAATATTTATAAATAGTATGGATGCTTGTAGTTTCGATGGTTTTTGTTTGCTTGGTTGTACTAGTGCTATTACTTATACTAAGCTATTGGATGATTGTTGTGGCTAGTGTATACAATTGCTACATATTTTAACTATTTATTGTCTCGCTCTAAGCGCATAGGATGTCATAGTTTTGCCACATATATTACAAATATTACCTCAAGTAATATTTGTAAGACATCCATTTAAAAAAGTGAGTTTCCAATCAAATTTTAATTAAGAAAATTGTTATTAATTTTGCAAAAATTTCAACATAGTGTTGTGTTTGTCCATGATTTGGGTTTATGTAGACCTATAAATTAGTAGTTTAGAAAAGAGTTTTGTAAAAATATTGTGAATATTGCCCATAGGCACATCAACAAGTATAACTCATCTTAGAAAACATTTTGGACTTAATGGTTCATTTCAAATTATATGAATTAAAAGTTAATTTGATAAATTTATCTAACTATATAATGGAATTTTAACAAAACTCTTTTATAAGTTTATAAAAATCCATATCTTGTATAACTCTATCTAAATCATCCTGATAGGGGTTAATTGTACCAAAAGTGCATATACTTCCTATTTTTGACAATTAGTGTCTTGGTTTTACTTTTTGACAATCTAGTGTCTATTTTTTTTGAAGTAGATGCAATATAGTGTTTTTGTCATGTTATTCCCTGAAGGAATTCTTATTTGTGATGACATATTATTTTTTTATTAATAATTTAACCATAGACTAATGCCAAACTAACTTTGGACCCAACTTTGTGTATTGATCTATAATTGTGAGTCCACATAAATTTATTCGTAAAATTTGTTCCATGCCCCAAATTGACATCAACGTTTTCATAAAGAAGAAGAAGCTATAAGGAAGATAATGGCAAGGCAATCGAGCTATGATGCATGTGGCAATGACTTACGTTCTGTCCAGGCAGTGTCCTCCACATGAGTAGCAACATTGTTGGAGGAGGAAATCCGTGGTGTAGGTGTGGCATGCCAAGCTTGTTCTTGACATCTTGGACATGTGATATTCCAAGAAGGCATTTCTTCAAATGTCTAATGTATTGGGAAGGTGGATGTGGATTCTTCAAATGGTAGGATGTAGTGTTTCTTAATCAAGTAAGAGAGTGATCAATGGCTTTCTTGAAAGGACAACACAAGTGCGAGATGTTGATCGTGGAGAAAATCATGTGTAGAGTGAAACAGGAGTAGCAAGGTTCGATAAATTAATGTGGATTGTCTTAATTGTCTCATTGATAATTGTTGTTAAGTTATTATGTAAGTGTTGGTGAGCATGGTTTTTAATCTTAGATAGCCTTTTTTCCCCCCACCACAACCCCCCCCCCCCCCCCCCCCCCCCCCCCCCGCCATTTCTAGTGTAGGGAATGCTAGGGTAAAGACTGTTGTATGTGTAGATGAAGTATAATTGTGGTGTAGAACATTTGGTAATAGTAAGTGAAATTGGAATTCTATCTTGCAAATATGCTATGTTTTGTTAGTTAATTTTATATTCCCTTTCATCATTGGCACTTTATGTACCCTTACATTCACACCCAACTATGCTCTTGCTAATATTAATTCTAATAGTTTTATATTCGACAACGCATATGTATCATTGGGAAGAAAATTATGGCCAGCAAACAACTCTTAACATGCTTATTTATGAAGGAATATGGATGCAACTAGGTGGGTCGTATAGGGTATTTGGGTGTTTGGGTCATAATTATGACCCTATATAGGGTTGACCCGGCTCGTTAAAATTACTGAAAAAACAACAATTTTATATCAAAACTTTGATATATCCATTTTTTTATTATTTATAGCTCTATAATTGTATAATTTATTTTTTTATCTCATTGAGAATGTCATGCTTTTTTATAATTAATAAATTCAATATTCATATTTATGTATCAAAGTCAATCCTCAAGTAAAGTAAATTCTACATGTTATGTTACAAATTGATTATCATACATAAAAGTCAATTATCTAGCTTATTGAATTTTTCTTTTTTATGTGTTGCTTTACCATCAATTGAAAAGAAATTGAAACAAATAAGTAAAATGAAAAATATATCATGAAGACAAGTAGACATATGCTAAATGAAAAGAATGAAAAAAGATAAAGAAAAAAAGAAAAAATATGTAAAAAGAAAATTGGGTCAACGGAGCAGGCAGTTCAAAACCATGACACTATAAGAGCAAGTTTGGGAATTGCACATAAAATCCTATAGGGTCGCAGGTAGGTTTTAGGCGATCCTATAGGGAATCAGGTTAGTTCAGGTTTTACATGACTCGTCCCAAATCCGCTTCGGTTGCATCCTTAAGAAGGAAACACAACATGTATGCTTACATTATATGTTTTCATTCGAATGAATTTGTTTGCTTATCATAGGACACATACACAACCCATGGGCAATCGTTCCTTGCATACTTCACTCCTACTTGCTTTTTTATGTTCCTAGCATATGTAAAGTCCTTTTGTTTGTCTGATCACTGCTTCCTTAAACTCCTGTAGACTCTAAAACAACATACCAACAACAAATTGCACCAGGATCGAACACCTTGAAGTCATTCCTCTTCCTCCTATACTCAAGATCATCCCTGTCCTCTTTCTCTAAAATAAAATCATCATTAAGCTTGTTCGCCTCATAGTTTATATCTTAATTATCATTTAGTTGATCATCTACCCCATACACTCCTTCGCAAGTTAAAGTATTCTCTTGAACATTCTTCAACCATAAGCCTGATTTAAACTCTTAACGATTCTTCTAACCTTAAGTAACTCATCTTCAGAACCATCATCACTCAAACTAGCTTCCACATTGAAAGTATCATGACCTTGTTCTTCCAATTCTAACTCCCTTTCCTTGTCACTATCAAGAATTGCGCCTTCTTCACCCTTACAACCACCCTTCTCTCTTCCAAAAAAACCAACACCATCAAAATGTTGTAAGTATATTTCAATGCTTCCATATATCCATAAATAATTCAACATCTGTGGACCACCAAACACATCATTTATAATTCTAAGCCCATCATCTAAGCTTGAGTTTAGAGTACAGTACCTCACGACATTAATGTGATTGCATCTAAGCTCAGTTAGCAACTTTTCCTTTAACATATCAAAAGAAAATTAATTTATATCATTGCAAATAATGTTGCACTTCCCACTAATATATAGCACGTTCAAATTGTCCTTTAAGAATCTACCCATGTGATTAACATAAGTGGTCATCTTTGTCATCCTAAAGAACCCTACAAAAGTAATAAAATGACACATTATTAAGGGGACCAATCGAAATGTAAATATTAAATAAATACTAATTTAATCACATGATCTAAAGATAAAGAAAGGCAACAAAATAGATAATTAACAAGTTAATATACTTAAAAAAAAAGCAACTCAACCAAGACAAATAAATGCATACCACTTAAACAGATAAGTTTAGGACCACAATAGCACGTTTATTATCATGTGCATGCAAAAATCCATTCATTAAATGTACAAAATAGAATAAAAGTAGCCAAACAAAAACGAAAAATAGTAAAGGACATGCTACCATTAAGGAAGACATCAATTGATGGGACCATAACCACACGAATGGAGGAATCGCAATGAGACTATGCACCAAAAAAAAATGTTTACAATCATATGCTCACATGATACTAACTATTTCTATGATAAATACAACACTTACTTATGTTGTTCTTATGGAAAAACATGCTTGTACTCTATGAAAAATGAAATATATTTGCATATAATATACTCCTAATTGCATGTCTTCTATGATAAATGAAATATCTTTACATAAAATATGCTCTTAACTGCACATTGTTCCTTTTCAACACTAGCGAGGATGATTACACTGTTGGAGCTTTTAGATGACAATTAATGCTAGTTCTTTTAGTAACCATAAACGTATTGTGGAAGATTAAGGTAATGAATGAGAATATGAAATTGGTAGACTAAAGCCTTAAAGTGCATTACAAAAGGGGGTTGAAAAGTTAAATGCAATTTACTTTCTTGGTTTAGTCACTAGTCAAAGCCATGTTGTGTAAAGAAAGTTTTCTACCGATGAAAAGATAATGTTAATGTCCATGCAAGGTGGAGTTTTTTTAAGGTAAGATAAATTACATGTCATCTCATTTCACAGACATTAATGGGCAAAGTAATGAAGACATTATCCTGCATATACTCTTAAAAAATTGACACTAAATTGCCAAAAATGAGAAGTACAAACACTTATGGTGCCATTATCCCTCATCTTCAAAGCATAATGCGTCATAAAGTATGTTCACCAACAAATTATCAGTCGTACCTAAAATGTAAAAAGAATTAGTCATGAAGCCTAGTACATAGTAAACAAACACATTCACACATGTCGCACCACTTATTCTAATGTAACATCCACACATTAAGTTATTAATTTAAAGTTCGTAAGCAAGATATTTCCAGTGTCCCAAAAACACCAACATGTGTAAGAGTACTCATGACTCTCACCAAACAATGGGAAAGAACTTCCTCCTTGAATCATGCATCGAGGAGGGGGTTTTGACAAGTCTATAAAACTTGTTAGAAAAGAAAATAAGGAAATAGTCTCATCCAGTTCATTTCCTCATAAACAACCATCAATGAGCACAATCTATTACAACGCTTTATGTAAGGGCTCATACCCTCACATAACTTTGTTCTAGCTCCAATCGATCATCTAATCTCAAATGTTCCCCTATCGACTATCTATGGAGCTACAGTCCAAAGGTGTCATTTCTTAGAGTAAGTGTCCAAGTAGCTAGCAACCATAAGCATTTAGATTGAGTTTAAGTATTAGTCCAATTATTAAATTCTATCTTACCATGCAAAACGCATTTATTATAGATCCAATGATCATTTCAAAATCTTCACTCCTTTTCTAAAGTTCAACATGATTACTGTTTATGAGTTCAAAGACTTATAGTAGGATAAAGTTTCTAGTGATTTTAGCCAATTACTCTTGTTTCTCATTAGTTAAATTATTTGAGTTAAGATCCACATGGTTATAAATACTAGTTTAAGGCTCAACTCATTAGCATAAATCAAGTCCAGGTTATGAATAAGCGATATTTACTAGATTTCTATGTCATATGTTTTACTTAAGTGAGTTATCTAGTTAATTATATAGCTTAGGATTAGTTATGGTATTTAGGATAACCAATCCTTAGTAAACTATGTTTTTGTGCATTTTTGGTTCTTAGCCTTCCAAAAATATACTCATATAGTCCACCATTCCCATATAGTCCATAGCAACCTATTACAAATATTAGACTAATAGGTTTAGAAGGCTTTTGTTAGATGAGGCATTTAGGGCTTGATGTGGTAGTTTAATGTATAGCTTATAAAACTGCTACTCATTAGGTTAGAATTTCATTTTTAGGTTTTAATGATGTTTCCATGTTGAAAAAGCATGTTTGAAAGAAGTTTGAAAAGAAATAAACATTTCTCTAACAAATTTTGATGTTTACCACATTACTCTTGTCATTAATAACTCATATGTAATTATAACTTAATAATTAACAATCAATCATGTACCTTATAAATTCTAACCTAGATAGCAAAATCTTTCTCTAAAGTTCAACATGTACTCCAAAATTATGACATCATAACCAAATAGGCATTCATTCATAATATGTCAATCTCCACATAAAATTGCCATCTCACCAATCATCTAATTATACAACAATTTATCATCATACTATTATCACTCATCATACAACTAACCATCTCACTTCCCCACTTCCTCAATTTCACACTCAATACTAGATAATCAAATTTCTCCTTCATATCAATTATCATTCAATCATTAAATTCTTCTTTAGCATGATTTAAATATCCACGTACCAAGGAATTCAATCAAGATTTTCCTAATTCACCAATTTAATCAATTGAGACATGAAATTGTCAATTTCTTCACTTATTACACAAGGGGATATTTTCGTTAACTCATTACATCATATCCAAGCATTTTCAACTTCAATTTTGTTCTTAAAACATCTTAATCAAATCAATTCTTCAACTAAATTCGTTAATTTACACAAATTGTTAACCAAAGCCACTTTTACATGTCCAATTACCCATAATCCATTCTTATTAGTTCATGACCTTATAATTCATTTCCTAAATTTCTAATTTCTCATTAATAGTCAAAGTTTTAGATTTAAAACAACTCATGCTTCTATAACATGAATCATGCCACAACAATACACTACCAATATAGTTTCCATTAATTTTCAACTCCAAATCATCAATCAATATCATAACCTATTCCATATCCATCTATCCTTCAAGAATTCATGTATATACACATTCATGTTATTGTTGAATAATATTGTTAAGTAGCATCTTAATGCTAACATATGTGCGTTTGGATGGTAGGGTTGCAATGAAATGTTTCTTTTGCTTTTCTCTTCCTATGAATATGATTAGTATTTGCCTTTTTAATGGAAGAAGTATTAGTTGCACAATTAGCATGTTTATGATATGTTTTGGTTATTTTGAAAATTAAGTTTAAATTTTGTCTCCTTTAGTTAAGCATTAAGTTTTTGAACCTATTTGCTAAAATTACTTTAAAATCATATATGCTTGACTAAAGGGGGAGTAGGGGAGTTAATTGTGCAATGATTATCCTCATAGAAATGGAGGAGATTGTTGAATTTGTGTGTTTAACATGTGTTTTAATGAGGAAATAAATTGCACAATTACTAACTTAATTGAGTTTGGTTACACTTAATTAGCAAAACAAAGGTGTAATTTGATATGGATATGTTTGTGCTTATTTTTCATGCTTTTGTTTGAGCTATCAATATTATAGGATCTAGCTACATTACAGCTAGTGCTTAGATGCTAGCAGTATCCATAACCTTCTATGTCTTATTTTTGCAGGTGACGTTTAGATGCTAGTCCCTAGCATCTAAATGCTAGCTTTAGGAAAGTAGCCATTGGAACATTTAATGCAAGGTTGAATTCAGTGCAAATGTGGCAACAGCTAGATGTCTTCAAGAACCTATAAATATAAGTTTTAAAGGAGTTAAAGATAGTTAATTAAGCTTATAATTGTTATCAAAACCTTGTAAACACACTCTCAAAATTTTAGCTATAATTTGTGTTATTTTGTGAGTGAAAAAAAAAAATGTAATGTCATTAGTTCTAGTGTCTGCTAATTATTATAAAGGCACTACACTATTCCAATTGAGACTATTTTAGTAGAATCTTAGGTTGTAGCTAGTGTGCTAGAGAGCTTGTTGTAAAGGCACAACTCAAGTTTATTTTATGTTGTTTGTAACTCCTTTGTAGCTTGATTGTTTAAGTGAATATGGTGTGTGAAGTCCTTCATTGAGGGATGTATTTGTATGGATCGTAGATACTATGGAGCAGACCAAACTCCATATTAGATCTAGGCATGATCTTGTTTAATTATATCTCTTTGTTTATTATATTTAGTTGTTATTGTTGTTAATGTATTAAATTGTAATAATTAGCATTAAGCTTTTGAAAAGAGAAAAATTGTGCATAATCACATTCTTAGGTTTTTTATAGGTGTTTCAAAAATTGGTATTGGAGCTAGACCTCTAGAATAAGTGCTTAATTGTGTGTAGTAAAAGATCATGGCTAGTAACACTCTAGAATTTATTGAAGGTTAAGCCATAAATAGACCACCTATCCTAACCAATAGTAATTATGCATATTGGAAGTGTGGATGAAGATTTTTATAAAAGCACAAAAATTGTCATTTTAGAATATTGTTGAAAATGGCCCAATAGTAATAGAAGGTAAGTATGAGAGTAATTACACTAGGAACGAAGAAGAAAGAATGCAATTAAATGAAGTAACAATGAATATTTTGTATTGTGACCTAAATGAGATAACTTTAGCAGAATTTGCACTTGTAGCTTAACTTAAAAATATGAGATAATCTTTAAAATACTTATGAAGGGTCTATTAAAGTAAATGATACTAAAATTAGTCTTCTTTGTGTGGAATTGAAAATTTCAAAATGAAGACTAGGGAATCAATAGATAAAATGCATGATAGGTTCATAATATTTTGAATCAATTATCTATACTTGGTAAAATTTAACCAACATTGAAATTTATTCCAAAATTCTTAAGCAATGGGAGGAAAAAAAAAACTGCCATAGAGGAGGCACATGGCTTGAGCCAACATTCTAAAGAGCAACTTCTTGGGACTCTTATGACCCAAGAAATGATCAAAAGATAGAGAAGAGTCAACCAAGAAGGAGATAGCTCCAAAATGAATCTTGCTCAAGCTAAAGTGAAGAGGAAGAAATTAAGGAAGATGATGAGAAGTTGGATAAGCTTGTGAAGAAATTCACTCAATTCTTGAAAGGAAACAAAAGATGATGAACAATGATGATGTCAGCTCCTCAAAATCAAAAAGGAAAACCATCATGTCTTTCAAATGCAATGAACTAAAGCATTTCAACAATATTGCCCAAACTAAGAAGGGAAGCAAAGGTGGAGAGGAAATTTTGGTTCAATTATATATTTCCATATTATAAGTGCATGAATAGAAACATTACAGTGCACATGATTAAAACACAACAAGTGTTTTTGCTTAAATTATAGCAAATGTAAACAAAAGAATGCCAATAATGTTTAGTTTTGCATCTTTCTAATTACTTAAGCACAAGTTAATCTAAGCATGCATTTCTATTGTCTTATAGCAAGGTTTTTATCATAAAAATGCATGAAGATATGGTAATTACATGAGATAAAGTGTAGTTTCACACATTTATTAAGGTAAATTCTAAGTAGGTTGGGATCATCCTTTTTCTCCTGTCATCTTTTTTGTAGAAGGGTCATGAGATCTTTGAGTTCCTAATCCAATCTTTTGCTAGGGGATGATCTCTTCAAGCAGAGTGTCATAGGGGTTTTCTTATTTGGTTTCAATGCTTTCTAATGGGCTCTTGCGACATCGTCTTCAATGATATATTTTTTATTCTTTTTCCTTGGTTGTTCTAAGGTAAAAGGTCGATTTTTCACTAATAACCTAAAGAAGTGGCTAGACAAGTCCACTCCTTAGATGGTCGCCCATAAGGTGATGACTTCATTGACAATGGGGATCTCGAGGATTGCTTTTGTGAAGCAGACAATGTAACCTCGAAGGGATTGGTTTTTTCCTAGCTTGACCTCATAGAGGGAAGAAGTGTCCTTTTCAACTAGCTTACTTAATATGAAGTGAGTGTTGAACATCTCTGCGAACTCCTTGAAGCTATGGATGGTGTTCAAGGCAATCTAGTTGAACCATGTGCTTACTTCTTTGCAGAATTTCCCAGGGAATGCTTTACACATGATGGCATCGTTAAATCCCTGCATAACCATGTGGGTTTGGAAGTGCGCGACATAGTTTGCGAGCTTAGTAGTGTCATCATAATTGTTTAAGATGTGAGGTGTAGCTTAGTAGGAAAGGACTCCTACTGTATGGCTTAGATATTAGGCTAGATGGATCCTTTAAGATCTAGCTACCCTTCTTGGTATCCTTCACGTTAAAAATTTTCAGCAGTTTCAAGCTGTTTTATCAATTCTCAATTGCCCTGAAGTATTTCTTGTTACTTGCTCGTCAATTATTGGTACATGTTATCTACTTAAAAAAATCTTGCTAACATTGTTGGGCCTTATTTAGGGACTTCATGTTGTAGGGCATTGCTTCAACCTATTTCTGGGATTTTGCATTCCATTAGAATTGGCCTCTGCTACAATGCTTTTACTTCTAGTTCACACCATGTGTAAAATCGTGATTAAGTCTATAGGAAGGTTCGTTTGTTCTTATAGGTGGTGCCAAATGTTCTAAATAGATTCTAGCTAGTATAATTTAATTCCTTTAGAAATGCGGTCTACTTTGCTCCAAGTTGTATGAGCTTGTGAGGTTCTCAATCCCCATGCTTGCATGGTAGAAACTAGTTAGTGGGGTATTGGGAGTGTACCCAACACAACCACTCCAATACTTAAGTCAGTAAGGCATAAGGATAAGTAATAGTTTTATAAGGTAAGAGTAGAGAGAGTGAACTTGACTCCTAGCTAGTTGAGCCTTACTTATATAATCTAGCACCATTTCTTTATTAGGAAATTCAATCTTTCATAGCTAGAAAAGCTTCTCTTAGTTTATTGAAGAAAGTGTCTCCATCTATTTTAAGCAAGTGCTTTTGATTATTTAAAGGTCTTTCTGAAGCACGTCCCCTTTCGACAAGTACCTTTCTTTATAGAGGAAAGTCCCTTCATAAATTTCCTTCCCTAATTATTGCTTTAATTGAGATATTACCCTTATTGGGTAAATTACATCAAATGCGTAACATTTAAGAGTATGTTCATTCAAAGTGTTAATGTTTGGAATGGTTAAAAAAAAGAATCAACATTTAAGGATAAATTCATTTAAGGTATCAATATTTCAAGTAGTTTATTAGACTCTCTGAAGAAGTTTTGATGATAAAAAAAGAGTAAAGGAATTACTAATGAATCTATTATGTATGCAGTGATATGATAAGTTAGAATAATAAGCATCAGTTTATCTAAAAGATTGTCTAGAATGATAGATGTTAAGAATGTTAAATAAAAAGAGACAACCTAGAAGGAACTCTAAAAAGTATACCCTAAAATCAACGAAAGAGAAGACAACTCAGAAGGAATTCCAAAAGGTACAGGTCATAAGTTCACATTAGAGTGATCAGAATGTGAATCAATTCATCATTAAACAAGTTTTTAAGGCCTAGCTCGAAAAGATGAATATATTTGGGTAATGTATTCATATGTTCCACAAAGTAGGAAGATAGTCCATAGGGATTTAAGTTCTTCTAAGTTCGATTTCTATGAAGACTTTATGAATATTTAATTTATCACAAGCTGTGCAACCATAAAGAATTTTCTAACATTTGAAATTATAAAGATAGTTTATATTTTTTATTCATTGAAGAGAGTGTTTCAAATTTTTAAAGAATTTCAACAAGCAATCAGAAATCATAAATGGGAAGTTAAACAATACAAATTTAATTTGTTATGGATTTCAGTTACAAAACAGCTATTCTTTTGAAATTTAAATTGAAGCTAGAAGATATAAACCGTTGAATATTGAAGCTTATAAATTTAGACCTTTCAAGACGTGGTGATAAATAATGAGATAATGAAGTGAAATTAAAAGCGAGAGTAACAAATTTCTGAATTATTTTGTGTGAACTTTTGAGTTGATCATGTGCAATGACAACTTGTTGCAACCATCTAAACTTTACTTCTTTATTTGTGTTAAGGAGAAACCGTAAGGTGTCCTTCACTAGAGTTGTATTATAAGTAGAAACTCTATAGTCATTATTAACTCAAGGAGCAGCTAGGAGGCTAAGTTGAGTTGAATTGCATTACTTTGTAATCAAGTTATTTGATTGGATTAGTGGAACATACCCATGTAGATAACAAGATCCCTAACTTAGAGTTGGAAGAGTGGATGTGTCACGCCCCGAAGGGTACCCTAAATGTAGCAGTCCACTGTACACAATATTAATGCCTAGGAATGACCGCCTCAATCACACGAAGGCTTCCATACCATGTACAAGGCGTTTAACACATGGAGGAGACACATCAGAGTGATATATTTCATATTGATACAACTTGAGTAACAATGAAAAGGAAATACAATTCAATATACTCCAATTACAATTCATCACAAGATTTCACTATATAAAACTATTACAAAGCAATTCACAAAACCTAGCTAATATCTTCAAGTAATTCTTACTTCCTGCCAGAACCCCGAGGTCATACTGGGCTCCAGAAATCTCGATCCCTAGGTAACATTCTTCTGTCAACCTGTTTATTCAAACATCTATTGGGGTATAAGCCACACTAGCTTAGTGAGAGTTCTCTTGATTTCGTACCGTAATAAGCAAGTTATAAATCATCCATATGCTATGCATGAAACAAACACATGAGCAGACAATTATGTATGGGTATCCGGAACCTGTACATAGAACGGATTTACGCCCTCCGTATTTAAGGGTTAGGGATGGTATTAGAAGTCTACACGACCTGTTGCTAGTCCCCGGGCCCCCCGCCTCTTAGCAATCGACTCGACTCTGCTCATTCATGGAATGCATCCTTAGTGCACTTTAGTTCCCTATGAATGAACTCTGATACCGGTCTCATTCTCCAATCGTGACCTCGGACCATACCGATCTTCTTAGTAGGAGTAGCACGCTACCAAATGTAACTCATGTGATGCATGACCAATTTATTTTTGCTTAGGTCAAGTTATTCATACATCCTTTAGAATGACCAAACAATATCATACACATAAACAAAAAAATATAAACAGTACAGCTATCCAATCGATTCATGGTTTCGATATGCTTAGTATTCTTTGGCATACATACATCAAAGTGTCATCATCTATCCCATCCCCATTCATATTGATTTTTTTATCTTGTTCCTATAATTCTAATGCAACTAGCTGCAAGCACAAAAAAGGTAACAAAATAAGTTGAAAACTCACATGTCTATTAGAGTCTGGTCTTTTAATCGTAATAGTTAGGTGGCAACGAATCCTCAAAAGTAAAGTCACCAAAGGAAAGAAATACCCAAATGAGTATTTCAACTCAAAACTAATCTATTCTATCTCATACAAACTATCAAGTTCGTAATTCTCGTCCTTCACGGGAATTCCAACTTAAAACGGCCATAACTTGGTCATTTTAACTAGGAATTTAGCAAATTATATACCAATTTCTATCTACTTCAAAAGATCAATCTAATTATAATATGATATTTAAGGTTTGAAAACTTTTAAGCTTCGAAAATATCTGATCAATTCAGATCAGTAGTGAAAACCAAATTAGAAAATTGATTTTGTGAAAGTTATGAAGTTTCTACTATCCAAAGCAAGTATACATGTAATATGAGAAAGTATTATCATAAATGATATGTCATGAGGTATATATATATATGTATGTATATGTTCTTGATGATATTGAATAAAGAAAATTTTTAAAAACTTTTTTCTTATAAGATTTTATGAAAAATCAACTTAGAAAGGCTAGTTTTGTATTCTTAACAATTCCTACTTGTTTTTAGAAAAATTCCCTGATAAAATTAATTTATTCTTGTTAAAATTAACTCCTCATTATGTATATTCCTTAAGGCCTTTATTCTTCAATAAAAATTCTCATTTTACACTTTGTAAACATGTTCTTAAATATGGTTCATCCTAATGCATATAGTGATTCCTTTAAGTAAACTCATTTGATACTTAGGAACTTAAGGCTCAACCATACCTAGCCACCAAGGACTTCATTCCTTTAGTAAAACTTTCATTTTGAGTTTGAAAAATAGGGGTTTTCATATCAACATTTCCTCGATACGAATTTCATAAGGATAGGATAAAACTTAAATTTAATATTTTGTATTCTCTTCCTATTTTGAGAATCTCTATTAGTAGATCTACGATTTACTTATAAAAAAACATCTCCTATTGATACCTATTCCAGAAGCCTTTCATATTTTAAACAAATCCTTTATTTTCGTGTTGAAAGATAGGTTTCCAAAGTTGGTCTTGGTTTAGATCCGAATTTACAAAATTTGTTTTTGGACATATCTTTTGATGAAGTCTATTTAAACTTATGAAAATTCATCCCTTACATATCCTATCTTAAGAGACTTCCATATCTTGAATAAAATCTTCATTTTTGAGTTGGAAAACATGTTTTTTTAAGTTATGCCTTGGTCTAGATCCGAAAATAGAATTTTTGTTTTGAAAAATAATCTTTGAAAATCACCTTTCAATCATATATAATGAAGTCTTGATGATATATACCTATTAAGTTTTCATTATTTCAAGTAAAACTTCCATTTTGACACTTGGAAAGAGGTTTTTAAATATGGGTCTTGCCTAGATACGAATTTCATAATTTTTGTTTGAGTTCAAAACCAAGATCTACGCATACTATGAACATAAATATAAGAGAAATCCATGGTAGTAAGCTATAAGCTCATAGATCTAAACATAAACATAATCAAAGTTATATAAAAGTTAGATATACAAAATGTAACAATTTCTAGCAAGAAAATAAGATCATAAGAGAATAACCATGAGTAAGATGAGTGTTTCATTTTGGCATCATCATCCTTAGCTTTTAAGCTTATGGAAAGTCATTTGATGCATGAAACTCTCACTATACTCCACCTAAATCAATTATGGAAGGTTTGAATAAGAGCTTTACCTAAGAATCTTCAAGAAATATAGGTGGGAGCTCACTATATGATAGGGGCTGCAAGTTCTTCTTGCAAGAACAAGAACAAATGAAGAGAGAAAGAGAGGGAAATGGAGAGGAAAATTGCAAAGAATGGTAAAAGGTTAAAGGTGTGAATGAGAGAGGGCATATATAGAGAGATATGAAGAGTTAAAACACTCAAAATGAAATTAAAGAAAAAAAAAAAGAAATGGCAGCCTATACATTTACGATAGCAGGTGTGAATTTTAGGAAGGGAGAGGGAGGGGAATTTAGTTGGTTTTTGACTTGAAGTTGTAATGTGTAACCAAGTGTATGTGTTACTTCTTAAAGAATGATTGAAATAGGTTTATTTTAATCAAATTTGGGGTGTTTCAAAGGAAAAAGGTAGCAAAAAGAGGTCTAAAAATCTGCCATGAAGTGATACATGAAATATAGAAAGAATGAAATGAAAAAGAGGTGATGTGTGAAAAGTGTACTATAGGTATGGGTTTGTAAGAGTACTTTTTTATAAATAAAAAAATAAAAAAAAATGAAAAATGCATTCCAAATTTGTAGCAGAATTTTCATAATTAAAATAAGATAATTAATTTATTTATTTTAGTGAATTATCAAATAAGTTACTGGTATGATTAAAATACGTGAATATGAGCTATAATTGATATTTTTATGACCCGAAAAATTCTAACAGGTTATTTTATGAAATAATAATATTTTTCAAATATTCTACAATTATTAAATTAATTTATTTTATTTTTAGTATCGGGTCTTAAACAGAAACTGATCCCGTAAAACCTGAACGAACTAAATTTTAGAAAAACATAATTTTCTATGATCTATAAAATATTTATCTAAAATATAAAGGTTTACAAGAGTAGTAAAACTGTGTAACGAATAATAGTGAATAGTGCAAAAGACTAGTTAATTACCGGTAGTAAAGAAATACGAATATAATCACAAAATCAATATTTCTAGTGAAAATTATAAGACTGATATTTTGAAATCCTTATGAAAATACGAGTCTATGGTATTAATAGTATATCTTTTATATCTCAAACCCCGGGACACGCTTTTCAAAATCTATATCCGAACGGGTTCAAAATAGATAAAAAATTTACCAATCGGATATTTTTAAGCGACCTTATATTACTACGAGTTACTCTACACACTTAAACCACACCTCGACTCTAGGACTAAGAGTGTGAGATTGCTGGACTTGAACTACTATATTCTACTTAGGGTTCCCGGGTGACTTTCCGGTTTTGATCTTTACCAATTTGGAAACTGAGGGTTTATGTTTATATAACACATTTAGTTTGAGCACTTTATTTTAAATTTTATTTTTGTAAGTATTTAATATCTCTTAGCGTTTTCGAAATTCTTGAATTGGGTTTTATTTCGGAGGTTTATCGTTATTTACTTTTTTTTAATAATTTTTTTTGGTTCTATATTACCCGATTTTACAAGTCAGAGTTAAGTATAGAATTTGTCATACGTAGTGGTTTGGATTTAAAGGCTGTTGAGTTCTTTTTTTTTTTAAGGATTCTCATTTTCTCAAGATTAAAAAATTTTAGATTCGTTCGTGATTTAGGGCTAGTCGAAGTTTGGTTTTAATTTGGAGTCATTTTAGAGTTTATCTTCAATGTTTATTTTGGAATTATTTACTAAAATTTTTCGGAGCTTATGGATGTAGGCACAAGGTCGAACCATTTTAAATCTTTTTTCTTAGCTTTTTCCTCCATTACTCTCCAGTATTTTGCAAAAACATATTGTTGTTTGCTTCAACTTTTATATTGCACATAATTTTCGCATCAAAATTATTAAGCGATCAAAGGGGGATTTTAGTTTTAATCTTAATTTTTTGAAATTTCTAAGTGACCAATTTTACCTCCCTTCTTGGTTACGTATTTTTAAAAAGGGAATCAAATTTTGTAAAAATGATTCAAATAGATATTTAATTGATCATTAATGAAAATTAAGGCTACTAAACATAAAACTAATCAAACATTGATAACTTAAGTAAACTTTACAAAACATTGATATCTTATTTTGATTCACTTTGTTTATTAACTTGAAATGTTGATATCTTAAATCAACTTATCCTCAAATATTAATACCTTCTAGTATAATTTACCCTATACGTATTCCATTTTATTATAATCTCACTTTACGTCCTTTTATTTTTAAATCATATCCAACAATATTTCATGCATTTCATCAAGTTGATTAATCGGTAAACATGTTAATTATATTGAAACAAATTAATGTGCCTAACATAAATAAAATAACTAGAAACTCAACGATATAAATTATGAAAGGATCTCCTTTAGATGTTTGTTTAACTTCTATTGAAACAATTAAATATATTTCCCTAATATATCTAATCCATGGAGTTAGGTTTAAAGAACTTAAGCTATGCTATATATGGGAAATTATGCTTCTAGTTTTCCATGTACTTCTGAAACTGCAAACATTTCATGAACTTAAAAAATATATTTAAGTCCATTAAGCACCTATGTTTTGATTTAATCTTTGTCATTCATATATACTTAATAAAAATGTTGGAAAATATTATTTCTTTTTATTATCCTCAAAATACCATGAGAGGAACTCTATTATTCTCTTAACAAAGATGACCATTGGAGAGCTGGCTCCAAAATGAGTTAGCAAGTCGATTCAAATTTAAACCCACAAACTAGTTTCCTTAATACCCACAATTTACAATTTGATATCGTACTATAAATTAAGCATTTATTTTTCGTTTAGAATTTGATTGAGGTGATTTAAAATGCTATGGAAGATAAGAAAGAGCTCTATAAATACTGTGCTTTGAGTTTAAACAATTATGGATATATCATGGAATAAATTACATGTGAAGTTACTAACAGTTTTGATCTTGCATGTAACAGTAAGAAGTAGCAAGTTAGTGTTTAGTCCAACTTCTCAGCACTTGAATCTATTACCCATGCCTTTTCAACCACCATTCTAATTTTAAAATTTGTAAATTACTAAACACTAATCTACTTAACTCTAGACACTTAAATTTCACATGAATCCCAAAAATTTACTTGCAATGTGACACATGTTTGTAACTTAGAAATTAAATTATACCACCTATGTAAGTAAGTTTATAATGATTTGAAAACTATACCATATACCATTAATATGGTTCCTACAAAACAAGTTCTTAAAAAAAAAAAGAAAAGAGAAAGAAAAGAAGGATTCATTATATCAATGATTTTTCTATTGGAACTTTGGAAGTTTGTATAAAAAATGAGTAATTAAAGTTTATTTGTTAAATATGAAATGATAATGATGGGATACTATATTTATTACTTGATTGTCTATTGGTAAAATTATTAAAAATTATGTTTATTTGATGACTCTAAATATTTAATGAAAATTTATGATTATTGATTTGTCTTTGAACTTACTTGACCATTGATATTGTGATGTGAACTTTTATGTTATTAAAGTGTGAATTCTTATGTCTTTCATTAATTGTTTGAATATTTGTTTGGCTACCTTTAAAATCTATTAAAAACTACCAAAACCATACTAACACTAGACATGCATAGCATAGAGTCCAATAGGACTAAAGACAATCACCTAAATGATGGAAAAGGAGAAATTAAGCTCATGATTGCATTTGAGATATTCTAATTATACTTTAGACTACATTTAAGTTTTCTATGATTATTAAGAGAACCATCTTAATTCTTAGACACATAATTGTTATTGGAATCTCCTCATAAATATTATTAAGTCCTGTGCTTCATTCATATACTAACTAAGAGCCTTGGGAAGATTGCATGTTACCAAAGTCATACCCTATTTTTCATTATGTTCCTATTGCAGTTTATGAAGCTTGGACATGCATTTAAGGTAGTCTAAGCCTATTCTAGGCTGCAATTAAGATATCCATAAGTATTAAGAGAAGTGAAATTATTTAGATGACCTAGACACTAATGGTGCAAGTAACTCATTAACCAAAGACTAATAGGTGGATATACCCTAGATTTCATGTTAGTTAACAAAAGACAACGTGCAATGATGCATTACATTTGCATGTTCATGTGTGGCGTATGCTTAATAACTTGGTTGTGCTTGAGATAGTAATATAAAATTGCATTCGTATTTCACTGAGTCAAGATTTTGCTTACTTTCCAATAAATTTATTTTGCAAGTCATCTTGCAAAGAGTAGGACAAGATAAGATTGATGTGAATGAGTGTCATCCAATTTCAAAATACTTATCGTAGATATCTAAAAGGTTAAGTTAGAAATAAAAAAATTCAATATCATAGAGAATAGTTATAAATACGATCTCCTTTGTCATTCAAATTTATATTAATATAAGCTACCTGGTACTATTTGGTAGATGATATTGATCTTTGTGATTCCATTAATCTGTGGAAAAGAGTAAATTATACCAAAAATGTATCAACATTTGGGGATAAGTTCATTTAAGATATCAACAATTTAATTGGCTCAAAAGAGAAATCAATGCTTCATAAAGTTAATCAAATGAGGTATTGACAGTTTATAATGTCCATTTAAGGTATCAACATTTGAAACTTTCATCAGCTCTTCCCAACAATCAATTATTGATACCTCATTTGATTCACTTTGCGAAATATTAGTTCATCATTTTAATCTCACGAAACAATAATATCTTAAATGAATTTATCCAAAATATTAATTCATTTTTTTTAACTAATCAAAACATTTTAAATGAACTTACTATATCGCCCTAACATGAAAATATTACAACCTGCCACGTATCTTTAGTAAGGATAAACTTGCTAAGGCTATTACAATCCATTAATCCACAATTATAGAAAATATCATCATTGTCACGCCCCGAAGGGTACCCTGAATCCGCCGTACACAATATTAAAGCCTAAGAATGAGCACCTCAGTCACGCGAAGGCTTCCATACTATGTACAAGGCGTCTAACACATGGAGGAGACTCATCGGAGTAATACATTTTACGTTGATATAGCTTGAGCAACAATGTAAAGGAAATACAAATTTACTATACTTCAGATACAAATCACTATACTTCATAATACAATCATTAAACTTCAATTACACTTCATCAAAAGATTCTACTACGTAAAACTATTACAAGGCAAATAATAAACTAGCTGGTAACTTCAAACATTCGTGCTCTTTGCCGAAATCCCGGAGTCATTCCCGGCTCCAACCAATTCGGTCCCCACTTTGCATTCTTGAAATAACCTACTCATTTAAACAACTATTGGGGTATAAGCTACACTAGCTTAGTGAGAATTCCCTTAGTTCCGTACCATAACAAACAAGTTATTAATCAATCATATGCTATGCATGAACAAACACGTGAGCAAGCAATTATGCATGGGTATCCGGAACCCACACACAGAACGGATTTACGCCCTCCGTATCTTGGGTTAGGAATGGTATTGAGTCTACACGACCGCATCTAGTCCCCAAGCCCTGGCTCTTAGCACTCGACTCGGCTAGGCTCATCCAAGAATGCATCCACATGCGCCTTAGTACCCTGAATGAGCTCTGGCACCGGGTTCGTTATCCAAACGAGTCATCCACGGACCATACCGATCGACCTGCGTAGGAGTAGCATGCTACCAAATGCAATATGTCCGATGCGATGCATGACCAATTTAATTTTTGCTTAGGTCAAAAATATTTATACATTCTTTAGAGTGACCAACCAATATCACACATATAACAGAAATAATATGAACGGTGCAGTTATCCAATCAAATCGTGGTTTCGATATGCTTTAGTATTCTTTGGCATACATTCATCACAGTCTCATCATATATCCCATCCCCATTCATATCGATTTTTATCTTGTTCCTATAATTCTAATGCAACTAACTACAATCACAATCAAGGTAACAAAACAAGGAGAAAACTCACTCGGCCATTGGATCACCGGTCTTCTAGTAATAATAATTCGGTGGTAGGGAATTCGATCTCGGGATCTCCTAAAAAGGAAGAAATACTCTAATAAGTATTTCAACTCAAACTAATCTAAACGATCTTATACGAACTATCAAATTCGTAATTCTCGTCCTAAGCGGGAATTCCAACTTAAAACGGCCATAACTTGGTCATTTTAACTCGGAATCTCGCAAATTATATATCGATTTCTATCTACTTCGAAAGATCTATCTAATTCTAATATTATATTTAAGTTTTGAAAAATTTAGGTCTCGAACAGAGGGATCAGATCTGATCAGCAACGGTTTCGATTCCGAAAAATAGTTTTGTAAATGTTTGTAATGTTTTTATTATATAAATTAGCTACATGCAATATGAGTGATTTCCTAACATGAATGACATGATGAGTTTCATGTATGCATGGTCTTGATGATTTTTGGTAAAAGAAAATTTTGAACTCTTTATTTTGCAAGACTTCAACTATAACTACTTTTTGAAAAATCTAGTTTTCTAACTTTGATCATTTCCATTTGTTTTGGATTTATTACTTAAGAAAATATAATTATTTTTGTTAAAATTGAGTCTTCATTATATATTACTTATGACCTTCATTTCTACATAAAAATTTCCATTTTACACTTTGTAAATATGTTTTCCAATATGATTTACTCAAAAATCCGAATTTTAGAAAATCCACTTTTTGAATGATTCATTTGGGAAAACTTGTTTAAAGCATTAAAATTTAAGGCTTTACTATATATTCTAAGGACTTCATTTAACACATAAAACTTGCAATTTGAGCTCAAATACTAAGTGATTACTTATGCATCATCTCAAATTACGAATTTGACAATTGATCACTAACTCAAAATTTTTCATTTTAATTCCATTACTTGTTTACACATTACTCATGCCTAAACTCATTTTAACTTGTAAAAATCATTGCTTAATGATATCTATTACCTATATACTTCATTTTTCACATAAAACATGAGTTTTGGAGTTGATACATGGGTTCTAAAAATTGGTCTTGGTTGGGATCCGAATTTACAAAATTCATTTTTGGTTATATCTTTTGATAAAATCTATCTAAGCTCATGAAAATCCATTCCTTACATACCTATCCTAAGAGCCTTTCATTTCTTAAATAAAAACTTCATTTTTGAGTTGGAAAACATGTTTTTAAAATAGGCCTTGGCCAAAATCCGAAAATAGAATTTTTATTTTGAAAATAACTTTTGGAAATCACTTTTGATTCTTGTAAAAAGAAGTCTTGATGATATACATATATTAAGCCTTCATTTTCTTAAGTAAAAATTACATTTTGACACTTGGAAAGTGGTTTTTAAATGGGGTCTTGCCAAAATACGAATTTCACAATTTTGTTTGAGTTCATAACTAAGATCTATACTTAATATGAACATAAACATAAAACAAATGCATGGTAATAAGCTATAAACATCATGGATCTAAACTTTACTTATCAAAATCTTCATTTATGGTATCTATACCCTAAGCCCTTCATTTTAAATGAAAAAATACATTTTGAAGTTGAAAAACCACTTTTCTAAATATGGTTCCATTTTCATCCGAATTTTCAAAAGTTGTTTTTGTTGAAAAAAATAGATCTTGGTTTCCTACAACTTTCCTACCATCATCATGCTATAGCAAGTTGTTCATGAACATAAACAAAGATCTAATGCATTATGAACTCAAAACTAGATCTAGTTTCTAAACTAGTTTTAATGCATGAATCACTAAGATAGACATGTGGATGATAGATCTATGCATAAATCATAAGAAATAACAAAATAACAACTTAAATAACAAGATCTATGGCATAAAAAAAATCAAAGCTACAAAAAGTTAGATCTACAAAATATATCAACTTTAAACAAGAAAATAATTGAAATACAAGATAATAAAAGTAGGAAAAGGAGTGTTTCATTTTTGGCATCATCATCCTAAGCTTTTAAGCTTATGGAAGGTCATTTGATGCATGAAACCTTCATTACACTTTACCTATATCACCTATGGAGGCTTTGAGATGAAGATTTGCTTAAAAATCTTCAAGAATATGTGTGGAAGCTAAGAATGGAATGGGGGCAGCTTGGTTATGGTAAGAAACAAGAACAAAATGAGAGGAAAAAGAGAGAGAAAAAGCTAAGGAATAAAAGAGGGAAGAAGGAGTAAATGAAGGAGAGAGAGAAATGAGTGTTTTAATTAATGAATGAAGAGAAAAAAATAAAACAAGGCAGCCAAAAGATGTGCTGCACGTGAATGTTGGGGAGAGGAGAGAGAGGGTTTTGTTGAATTTGACTCAAAATTAATTGTGTAATAAATGTGTATGTACTTCTTTAAGAAGGAGTGAATATTTAATTTTAGTCAAAATAGGAGTAATTAAAGGACAATGGCAGCCAAAGAAAGAAAAAATCTGCCATGAAGTGATTTAATAAGTGTAAAAGATTGAAGTGAAAAGAAGTGATGTGAAAGGTGTACTTGAAGATGGGTTGTAAAGTACTTTCTTAATAAAATAAAAAAAATAAAATAAAATTAGAAAATTATTCCAAATAATTGTAGCAGATTTTTCATAATTAAAATTAAATAATTATTTGAATTATTTTAGTATTTTAACAAATATGTTACCGGTATGATCAAAATGCGAATATGGGCTATAAATAATATTTTTATAACCCGAAAAATTCTAAAAAAATTATTTTATGAAAATAAAAATATTTTTAAAATATTTTTCAATTATTAAATTATTTATTTTATTTTTAGTATCGGGTCTTAAACAGAATCTGATCCCGTAAAGACCCGAAACGAACTAAATTTTAGAAAAACAAAATTTTCTATAACATATAAAATATTTATCTAAAAATATAAGACTTTATAAGAATAATAAAATTTTGTAATAAAATAAAAATGAATAGTGCAAAAGACTAATCAATTACCGGTAATAATGGAAATACGATAAAAAGGTTATAACTGTAACTTTTATAACCCGAAAAATTATATAACTGATATATTTAGAAATCTTATGAAATTACGAGTCTAACGGTACTATTGGTATATTTTTGATATCTCGAGCCCCGGGACACGCTTTTCGAAGTCTGTATCCGAACGGGTTCGAAATAGGTCAAAAATTTACCAATCTGATATTTTTAAACAAACTCATATTACTATGAGCTATTCTACATATTTAAACTACATCTCGGCCTCTAGGGTTAGGGGCGCTAGATTGCCGGACTTACGCTATTGTATTCCGGTTAGGGTTTCCGGGTGATTTTCGGTTTAGACCTTTGCCAATTTGGAAACTGATATTTATGTTTATACAACATATTTAATTTGAGAAATTTATTTTAAATTTTATTTTTGTAAGTATTTAATATCTCTTAATGTTTTCGGAATTCTTGAATTGAGTTTATTTTCGAAAGTCAATGTTATTTGCTTTTTAATAATTTGTTTTTGAGCTTTATATTACCCGATTTTATAAGTCGGAGTTAAATATGGAATTTTTGTACGTCGTGGTTTTGAATTTGAAGACCACTGTGTTCTTATTTTATTTTTAAAGATTTTCATTTTCTCAAGATTAAGAAGTTTCGAATTCGTTCGTGTTTTTGGACTAGTTGAAATTCGGTTTTAATTTGGAGTGATTTTTAGGGTTTATTTTCGAAGTTCATCTTGAAATTATTTACTGAAATTTTCCGGGGCTTACAATCATACTCTCATATATCAGGGTACTTGTGTAAAATAATAACTCATAATAACAAACTTCTAAAAACTCAGTTGGCATCAACCAAGCCAACACATCTCAAACTTAAAACATCATAAATAAAAATTTATAAAATTTCCAAATCCATAAAAGTGAAAAACAAACACTTCATATGGTCTTTCAATAGCCATCTCTGATCCAGAACATGTCTAGGGGTTAGCAGGATAATCAAGTTCACTATCGTCTTCCCTATAATCCATAAAGACATCATATCTAAACAAATCAAAGACCACTAGATCCTCACCTGTTCCTTAAAAAGATGAAATAATGAGCATAAAGGCCTATTATGCCATACCACAAACACATGCACATGAATAAGCATTAAATAGTTTCATGTACAACCTAATAACTAATGCATCACACACATTTTATTTATCTTGAATTAATCAGCAGACAACATAGTTCAAAACCATTCATGACTAGTCCTAAACCCGGAGTAGCTCATGTCTTCGTAAAAACAATCATATAGAAAATAGGTAATATATACATATATGGTGTTGGAAATATCCCACACACTGGAGTACCGAAATTATACCGCTTCCTAAACTACTAGAATCATTTATATGCATGAGTCCACTCGGGATAACCTCATACATTGATCATCAGGGCGCCGCGTTGGTATTACGGTCTGCTTGGTATTTGCTAACCACAGCTAAGCACAAGCAACAAAAATATTCAATTTTAAGCTAGAAAAAATTTAGGTCAATTTATAGTTTTAAACCCACAAGCACAAATAACAAGTAAGGTAAAATCGTACCTTAAATAACTTTTAGGAACAAAACCATAATTCACCAATATACCTAATAACAAAGATAAAACCTATTCTCGACATATTTTCATAAAACAACACATTTTTTTACCATGTAAACCGTAATCTGAAAAAGAACAAAAGAAAACCCTAAACTAAAAAGAAAATACAAAAGCTTAACTTATACACACCTTTATCTTTTGACAACAGAATCTCCAAAAGAACAAAATTGTCTTAAACTCCTTAAATTATGATTTGCTTCAAAATAATACAAGCAAGATTAAAAAAGATCATTTCTTTATCACTACAAAGATAAACAAGACTCATACTTACCTATAATTTTGATTCTTTAATTCTCCTTAATTGCAAAACATAATTCTCTCACAAGAACTAAGATTTCTTCCAAAAATATTCTAAGAACTTGATTTCCTTTAAAAATCCATTAAGAACTCAAAAAAAGATCATACCTTTGAATCACCAAAAGAAAAAGAAAAAGATAATTCTTATCTATTCTTGATTCTTGTTCCTTCTTGATTGTAGATCTCTTATTCTCCCAACTAGTCCTAAGGTTTTGTCTAAAATGTACCTTCAAACAACAAGAGATCTTTAAGGAAAGATCTTTTCTTTAAAATATTAAAGGATTAAAAAACCAACTTACCTAGATCTTGATTTCTTGATCTCCTTTTGATGTTATGATCACAAATGGAGAAGTTCTTAAGAGAAAACTAGGTTTAGGAATGAGTCTTGGAGAAGAAGAAAGTCTAATATATATATAAAGAAAAACATGAATATACTTTATGGTTGACCATAAAACTCTCTTATTTTATATGAAATGACACTTTTGTCTTTTATAAATCTTTTTTTTATTATTTGTATATTACATTCCTTACCCCATGCCCTTCCCACCCTACCCCCTCCCCCTAAAGAAACTTTTATCCTCGAAAGTTATCTAAATTATTGAAACACCTTGGGGTACTTTGTCCTGATCTCCTCTTCTAGTTCCCAGGTAGCTTCCCGTTCTAATTGATTAGTCCATTGCACTTTCACATACTTGATTACTTGCCTTCTCAAAATTTGTTCTTTGGTGCCAATAATCTTCATTGGCTTTTCTATGGTGGAGAGATTCTATTGTGCTTCCGATGACTCTAATGCTACTATTTGCTTAGGATCTTTCATATACTTTCTTAGTATAGATACATGGAACACATTGTGTACTCCTTCTAAACTAGGCAGTAAAACTAATCTATAAGCCACATCGCTTATCTTTTCTGAGATTTCATACGGTCCCACATACTTGGGGTTCAACTTGCCCCTCAATCCAAATTTTACTGCACCTTTGGTTGGTGAGATCTTAAGCAGTATATGCTTTCCTACTTGAAATTCTAAAAGTCTTCTCCGCTTATCTGCATAGCTTGTCTGATGACTTTGGGCTGCTTGTAACCTCTATCTAATTAACTTGACTTTTTCATTAGCATCTTGTACCAATTCTGTTCCTAAAATCTGTCTTTCACCAACTTTATCCCAATGGATTAGTGATCTACACTATCGATTGTATAAAGCTTCATAAGGTGGCATCCGAGTGAAGCTTGATAATTGTTGTTATAAGAAAACTCCACCAATGGCAAATGCTTATCTTAGCAACCTTTAAAATCCAAAGCACATGCTCTCAACATGTCTTCTAAAATATGGATGGTACGCTCAGATTGTCCATTTGTTTGAGGATGATAAGCAGTACTAAAAACCACTTTAGTACCTAAGGCTTGATGTAGACTTTTCCAAAATCTCCCAACAAATCTGGTGTCCCTGTCTGACACTATAGATACTGGTATTCCATGCAACCTCACTATCTGCTTCATATACAACCTTGCTAACCATTCCAATTTGTACTTAGTCTTAATTGGTATAAAGTAAGCTACCTTGGTAAGTCTGTCAACAATCACCTATATCGAATCCAACTTTTCTCTGGTTTTGGTTAGAGCAATAATGAAATCCATAGTTATGTGCTCCCTTTTCCATTGAGGTATTAATAATGGCTTCAGTCCACTTGCTAATCTTCTATGTTTAGTATTTATTAGCTAACATGTATAACACTTGGAGACATACTCTACAATTTCTTACTTCATATTATTCCACCAGTATGATTTCTTTAAATCATGATATATCTTGTTGCCTCTTAGATGTATAGAGTAACTAGAATAATGCGCTTCTTTCAATAACTCTTTCTTAAGCTCCCTTACTTTGGCACATATAATCGTCCTTTATATCTCACTACACCATCTTCATCAATATGGAATTCAGGTGCTTTGCCTATCTCCATTCTCCTCTTTATCTCATATACACTTAAATCGTCCACTTGTGCTATTTTAATCCTTTTAATAAGAGTAGGCTAAATCTGCAAGTTTGCCAGTCTTGTACGTACTTGTCTGTTCACTATCTCCAATTCCAACTTTCTCATATCCTCTATCAGGTGACATTTGGAGGTGATCATTGTTGTTAAATTCTCCACTCGCTTTCTACTTAAGGTGTCTGCTTCTACATTCGCCTTTCTAGGATGATACTAGATATCCACATCATAATCTTTTATCAACTCCGACCATCTCCTCTGTCTCATATTCATCTCCCTTTGAGTAAAAATGTACTCAAGACTTTTGTGATCTGTATATACTTTATATCTCTCCTTAAATGGGTAGTGCCTCTAAAGCTTCAAAGCATGAACTACAGTTGCCAGTTCTAGATCATGCATAGGGTAATTCTTCTCATAGGGCTTTAGTTATCTAGAAACATATGCTATCACCCTGCTTCCTTGCATCAACACATAACCTAATCCTTGTATAGAGGCATCACTGTAAATAACATACTCCTCATCACTCACTAGTAAGGCTAGCACTGGTGCCTATAATAGCTTTATCATTAACGGCTAGAAACTGTTTTCACAATCTTCATCCATATATATTTTACCCCTTCCTGTGTCAGTCTGGTTAATAGGCTTGTAATCTTAGAAAAATCTTCTATAGTACCTAGCCATTCCTAAAAACTTCTAATTTCTGACACATTCTTATGTCTTGGCCATTTAGCCATTGCTTTTACATTCTTAGGATCCACTAAAATTCTATTTCCATCAATAACATGTCCCAAGAAAGACACTTGTTCTAACCATAATTCACACTTTGTAAACTTGGCATGCAACTTCTCATCTTGTAATTTGGTTAGAACTAACTGCAGATGTCCTTCATGTTCTTCCTTCGTTTTAGAATATACCAAAACATCATCTATAAAGACCACTACAAACATGTCTAAATAATCTCTGAAGATTCTATTCATAAGGTTCATAAAAACTGTTAGTGCATAAGTAAGACCAAAGGCATGATTATAAATTCATAATGCCTATATCTAGTCTTTAAAGTTGTCTTCTATATATTTTCTACTCTAACTCGCAGCTAGTAATATCCTAATATGAGATCAATCTTTGAAAATACTTTTGCTCCCACTAGCTAATCAAACAAATCATCTATCCTTGGTAGATGATACTTGTTCTTGATAGTCTGATGATTCAATTCTCTATTGTCTATGCACAATCTGATATTGTCATTCTGCTTCTTCACAAACAGAACTAGAGCTCCCAGTATGACACATTAGGTCTAATAAACTTCTTCTTGAGTAGATCATCTAGTTGGACTTTAAATTCTGCAAGTTCCATCGAAGCCATATGATATGGTGTCTTAGAAATGGGTATAGTACCCATCACCAAGTCAATACAGAATTTTACTTCTCTTTCTAGTGGCAATCATGATAAATCTTCTAAAAAAACTTCAAGATACTCACACATAACTGGTATTTGTGTAGAGTTTGTCTTCTCTTTGTCTTCTACTATCGTAGCTGTCAAAGCTGACCTTCCCCACAACTCATATGTAGGCAACACTGGCGGTCTTTGTACATTCAGCTTTTGTACAAACTACTCTTCATCTGGTAGGATAAACTCCACTACCAGGTTGTGGCAATCAATTACAACATGATATTTTGATAACCAATCTACTCCCAAAATAATATCAAAATCTGTCATATCCAAAACTACTAGATCTGCAGGTAGATGCCTACCTTCTATTTCTATATCCACATCTCTACAAATTCTATTCAATATAGCTCCACTTTCCAATGGTGTGTTTACAGATAGACATCCAGACATACATTCAACACATACACCACATATAGATGCAGAAGACTCAAATATACATGAAAAACTTGCACCAGTATCAAAAAGAATGTAAGCACTATGTAGGAGTATAGTAAGTGTACCCACGATAGTGTCTACACTGCAGGTGTCCTTATGCTAGAGGGCATACACTTTAGCTAGTGCTCTCTATCCTGGATCACTCTAAGCTCAATCTATCTGAACTCCTGGAACTACTTGCCTTTTAAGCTCTTTATAGTCAATGGCCTTGTATCTTCATTGTCCACATTTAAAACAGTAGAATTGTGGAACAAAAACTTTCTCTGTGTAGAACTAGTGGCTATGCCCAACTTTGCCACATGAAAAATAGGGATTCATAGGCCATTTACAAGCTTTAATATTATGAGGCCTAAGGCATTTGGTACACTTCTTCTTAGCACTTAGCACTGCGGCTCTGACTTGATGAGTTATAGGTCTTTTTCCCTTGTCTTGACTAAAAACATTGGAAGCTAGTCTTTTTCCTAAGTAGATATGAGCTCTCTATGTCTCCTTACTTTTCATCTTATTCAAACCTTGCTCAACAATCTTTGCTTTACTGACCATAGTAGAGTCGTTGGTCAAATCCATCAAGTTTACTTGGTGTTGTATCTCAGGTTCCAATCTAGTGATAAACCTGCTCACTCTGGCTTCTTCACTTTCCTTAAGAGCTTCAGGTAAAAATCTCATTAGCTGATTCAACTCAGACTCATATTCTTCAATAGTCACCTTCCCTTGTTGTAGAGTGTAGTACTACAACATTTGTTGCTTAACACTTTTTGGAAATAATTCTCTATAGAAGGCCTGCTGGAATTTATCCCATTTTATCACTCCAGCTATATGTCTTCTGGTGCTCAACCACCAACTGTTTGCTCTTTCAGCCAGCAAATATGATGCATACTCCACCTTCTTAATTTTAAGTATGTCCAAGGCAGCAAAAGTCCTTTCTACCTCTTCCATTCACAGTTGAGCATCCAAAGGTCTCCCAAGCTTTGGTTCAAACTTATACACTAAGTCCACAAATTTATTAAGGCTCAGTATGTTAGCCCATCTCGCTCCATTACCACCATTTCCATTATAACTTTGAGTCTTCTGTCTCTAGGCTTCAGCATTAGCTTGTATCAAATCCACATCTTGCCTCCTAGTCTAATGCTGTTAGGCAACTACTCAAAGCAAGGTATTCATTGCCTGCATCAATTAAGCAACATCTATAGGTGTCTATGATCCTATAAGGGTACTTGTTGTCCTACAGGTAGAGGTGATGGTGGTGGTAAATAATGAGGCAACTAATCAAGAGGTGATAGATTCTCCTGTGGTTGTCCTTCATTAACTTCCTTATCACCATCTCTAGCGGAACCAACATCGGGTGCTCTTCTTCTAGGTGGCATTCTAACAAAGGTCAACAGATAACATGAGATAAAAAGAAAATCCAACTTTAGAGATCATAACACTATACGTATAACTACTAGTGTAATGCCCAAAATTTAATTGAGGCATTACTGTCATGTATAATACCTAAGTATTATACGCTCAAGCTTCCTAAAATGATCTGTATATATTGAACATTGCTATCCACTTTTAATTATACAATTTTTTTTAGATTTCTAAAACAACTGGATTTAGTTTAGAAAACTAAACTTTTATAAAAACATAATAAAGGGTTTTACTCCTATCGGAGCAAACCAACTTTCTAAGAAACAAAATTTTATAAAATCATTTTATAATATATTCTTATGAGTAAATAAATGATTTCAAAACATTTAGGTTCCATAGGCCCTTTAAAGAAAATTACAACTTGAAAATATAAATCTAGCTCTTAAAACAAAATAAAAATAAATAGAAATAAATCCATCGGCCCTACTTCACTCACTTCTCCTCTCAAACTTCTCGGATCGCCCATACTCGAATCAAACATAACCATCGTCGTCAACTATACCATCATCATCACCAACATCATTCAACAACAACTCCATCATCAACAACACCATCATCTTCTTCATTCATTAACATAAAACCTGGAAAAGACGATAATAGCAACAATAATGAGTCAAAGCTCAGTATACAGTAATGAAATCACACATGAAGTAGCATACGCTCTTAACTATATGCAATGCAGCAATAACAATTTATTATCTTTAATTTAAAGTAAACAAATTAAGACTGGAGTACTCACACTCCAAAACAATCTATTGGGAATTTATGGGTCTTAAGTAATCACATGATGCTTAGGGGGTGATATAGGCAGACCAAATACCTATATCTCCTGGACGATATAATCGAAAAAGAATAGGAGCCTTATCTAGGGTTCACAATCATTACACACACTCTACCTATCTCAGTCTATAATATAAAAAGGTTCAACCAGTCCCATAAACGTAAACCTTAATATATTACTTCTCACTGATCAAGATAGACGTTACATCGATATCGTTTACCCCATTGGCTGCCGGCTGAGCTATCTACAAATGCCATTACATCATGACTAGGGTAGCCTAAGTGCCTAAACTACCATGTCCACTCGGACAAGGTTGCCACTCCCCGGATCGAATTCAACAGCACATGCATAAAACAACACTCATTAATTATTAAGCCGAGTTTAAGTTTTAGTTTATTTTAGGATGCTTATCCTAACAATCAACACGTAAGTTACTACGTACCTTATATTTGAAATCCAAACGTCGGCTCAGATGCTCTCTCAAAAGATAATCTAAAAGATTCAGAGCCACACTCAAACATTTGTTTAATAATTTAAACTCTATAAGAGATCTAATGAAAAATTCACTTATCTCAAACTTTTTTTATTACCTTATTTGATCAGACACTAAATAGGAACCCCATTATGGCTGTGAAGATCACCCCACCAAAATACGGATAGTTCTCCTTTGTTGTCAAAGTATTTGTAACGCCCTAACCTAAAGGCATTATTAGCCTGTCACGTGTCCTTACTAAATTAGACACGTTTAGGCTATTGATTTCTAAAACCACAAATATGTATTTAAAATATCACCAATCACTCACATAAAGGGTAACTTTTAAATACTTTTCATATCGAAATAATTTGTCCTCATCATCAACTAGCATAACTTAAAAATCCAATCTAAAACAGAAATGATAAATCCTTACATATAAAATGTCTCCAAAAGAAACTAAATCATCATATGTTTCTACTCCTCAAATTACTAAAAACTAATTTCAATTATCAGCAGAATGGTTATAACCACTATCGCTCTTCCCATCATCGATAAATATGTCATAGCCCGTCAAGCCATAAATTATAGAATCTTCACCTGTAATTATGAAAAAATAAGGGTTGAGTGAAAAACTTCTAGTATGCCAAACCGAAAGCACATGCACATGAACATGAACATGAACATGTAAATCACAATTTCACATACAGTTTATATTCTAATGCAACAAGCACAAATTAATTATCTTTTTCATTGGCCTGCAACTAACACAATTTATGACTATTAATCACTAATTCTAAACCTGGAGTAACTCATGACTTCGAGAAAAACCATATTATAATAGTATATACATGTATAGATGCGTTCCACAATTAAAATGGTAGCGACTCCTAATCTACTAGAGTCATCTCCAAGTACGGCTCCACTCGGGACAACGCGGCACAATGATCGTCAAGTTGCCAGTGTTAGTATCACCCTCCACCATGGTTTCACTCCACCATGAGTTCTATACTAACCGTAGCTACGTACAACCAACACATGATTTCAATTAAAGTAGAATATAATTTAGTTAGATTTAACAACTAGTCCTACAAGCACAAACATACAAGCATGGTAAGGTCGTACCTAGATTTACTTTCAATCTAAATCTCTCAAACAGTTACTATTAATAGAGTAGGAACATTAATCTCACATTACTCCTATTTAACAACATACGTCGAAATCAATTTCAATTTGTAAATACAACACCAAACTCAACCCTAATTCCATAAATCTAACCAAAGATCAACGCACCTGTTATCTTGTTTGTACTTCACAAAAACCCTTTTTTACAAATTCTCCAAGGTTCTTAACAATCTCCACAAATTCCCTACACAATATATACACACATATATATAATCCTTTATGAGCAAATCAACTATGAAGATTCATAACTTTAAATCCACAAATGAAGAACGGATTCATACTTACTTAGATCTTGCAAATCCTATTCGTAAAGGAAATCTTAATTTGTTCCATCAATTCTCCTGTCGCAAATAATATACTATTGCTATAATCACGTTCCTATAATTTATCAATCTCAGCAACTACAAGACTTTGATAGAGATCTTACATTTACTTTGATTTAAAACCAAAACTCTCAAAATCCACTTTAGGGTTTTTCTCCAATAGATTCCTAAATCTCCTTCAATCAGATAAAACACTAGAATTAGATTTATCTATCTAAGGAAAAGAATTAAAAAAGAGCAAGATTAAACCCACGTACCTTAAGTTTGTTTAAGGAAGAGTTGTGACAAATTTGTGGGTCTATGGTCTATTTATAGAGGGGGTTAGATTTGGAAAAACAGAACTCTAGCTTTGGAAAAATGCCATTGTAGGCCGGTTAGTATGTCGGTGGCCTACATGATACGCCAGCGGTCTTTCTAATACGTCGGCGACCTTCTTGCTGGCGTAAGTCCAATTTCATTTACACATTTCGAAACCAATGCACAAGCTTAGGCCATCATCCATTATATTTAGGCCAGCGGCTTAGAAGTCCAAGCTGGTAGCTTAAATGCCAGTCTATGTCAAATTTGCCTGTTCATTCGCACGAAACTTCCTCGGGTCCAAAATCATCTATTCAAGGACAAAATTACCCTCTTAACAACATTTTATTACATATATACCCTTCAATATAGATTATTTATCTGTATCTTACAATATTTCTTTTCACTTCGATTTTCGTATTTTATTACAAAAGTATCAACAAAGTATTCACACACAAAAACATTCATTTCCTAAGCAAATAGACATTTGAAACAACATATTCCTCATGTTATACTAAGGTTATCCTAACATATTAATCTAATTTAATTATTAGCTATTAGCCCATTTTAACTTAATCTTAGCCAAATTGACTAAACTTAATAAATCTAATCCATTTTAGTTCATTCAAGTTTATTAAGCCAAAGTGAACCTAGGTTATTAACTAGGTTCGTTTTATATCCAACTCTATATGTGTAATCAAATTATCTGTCAAATTTATAATTTTACTAAACTCATGCTTAATTATATCATTCAACCAGGATAACATATCATTTGTCTATTTAATTTTAGCTCAAAAAGATTCATGTTATACTTAACCACACATGCTAAACTAGTAAAACAAGTTTTTAACTTTGTTTGAAAAATATAACAGCTGGAATCAATCAAAACTTAGACCTTGATACTTTTTGAATTTGAAAAAATTTAAAGCATTAAAGTTGTAGATTTCTTTTTAAGATTTCTAACTCATTTTGAATCATCTCAATCCGTGTTTGGATGAAAAATCTATGATTAAATTACAAAACATCGTTGTAGTAGGGAATTTCATATCCAAGGCTAGCAAGACTTGGGTCACGACCGTGATTTTTGAAAAGATGACATAAAATGTCCTCTAGGCTATGAATCACATCGATGATTGTTGAGTTTCAAAGTTTTGTGACCAACCCAAGGCTAGCAAGGTATGGATCACGGTTGTGATTGATGGGAAGTTTGTGAAATTACACTTTTAGGTCATAAATCATGCCCATGATTGCTCAAAATTGTCTAACCCGAGCCTACCATGGGCTCAATCATAGCCATGATTCATCAAATTTTACAAAATCGAGTCTATCAAGGCTTTAATCACACCCGTGATACATGGTTTCCCCTAAGTTACAAATTTTCTTGTTTTTCAAACTTCATTTCATCAAACTTTTACACATTCTACTTCAACTAAATCACCTTAAAAGCTACATACAAATCATCACATACTCTCATCAGGATAAAAAACATGAAAGCCAACATCCCCAACCTCATACAACTCTCTTAACTTCATAGCCAACATTTAAACATTTCACACTTTATCAACTTACTCATTTACTAATTTATCAAAAGCTCTACTCATAACTAACATCAATTCATCATATATAAGCAAAATTCAAGAGTCAAAACAATATAAAACAAATATACTTAGCTTATAGGAAAATCATGCAATTGAATTCTCCTTCTCTCTACTTCCTTCTCTTCTTCTTCTTTTACTTGATTTATCATCTTCTTCTCATCTTCTACTTGATTCCTATTTTAATCCTTCTTGAAATTGTGATTTAAAGAGAAGAATTTGAGAGAGAAAAAGAAGAAAAAGGAAAGGAGAAGAAGAGGAAGGAGAAGATACAGGTAGGAAGAAGAAAAGAGAGAGAGAGAAAATGAAAAGAATGAAAAGCCAGGAAAGGAAAAAGAAAAATAAAATGATAAAGATAAAAATTAGGATATTTTAGAATAGTATTAGATTTAGAACTTTCTAATCCATATCTTTAATTCTAGAAATATTTAAAAGATGATTTTAGAATCAATAGGTTAGAAATTAAGAACTTAAAATTAGAACTTAATTTAAGAATTTAACTTAGATCAAATTGATATTTAATTTGAGCTTGGGTTTCAAGCAAATGAACTCAAATTTTACAATGATTAAAGAATTAGAATTTAAGCTAAAGTTTAAGGGTTTAGGAATCCACAAAACATTTTAAATAAAATGTTTAGGGGTTCAAGAATTGAAATCACAAATTTCAACTTAATTTGTTATTAATCTAATTATTTCAACTTGTCTAATTATTTCCTATAATTCATTTAGCTTATTTAATCTACCTAAACTTAATTTCTAACTTAGTTAGAGATTCGGATTATTTCAACTAGGTAAAAGAAAACTAATCTAGATAAGCAACACCTATTATATACTACCCCACTCATCATTGCTTACCGTCCTAACGAGTTCATAACTTAGATCTAATAATATCAAAACATAATAATCTGATGCCAAATAAGTTGTAATGTCCTAACTTGAAAGCATTATAACCCGCCACGTGTCTTTACCATGAATAGACATGCCAAGGCTATTATAATCCATTAATCCACAATTATATATAATATCAACATACTTTCATACACCAAGGTACTTGTTTAAAATAATATCTCATAATAACAAACTTTTAAAAACTTCGTTGGCATCAACCAAAGCCAACACATCTCAAACTTAAAACATCATAAATAAAAACTTATAAAATTTTCCAAATCCATAAAAGTAAAAAAACAAAAAAAAATTCCATGTGGTCTTTCATTAGCAATATCTAATCCAGAACATGTCTAGGGGTCAGTAGGATAATCAAATCCACTATCATCTTCCCTATAATCTACAAAGACATTTTATCCAAACAAATCAAACACCACTTGATCCTCACTTGTTCTTGAACAAATAAAAGAATGAGCACAAAGGCCCAGTATACCATACCACAAACACATGTACACGAACAAGTATTAAACAGTTTCACATACAACCTAATAACTAATATAGCACACACATTTTATTATCTTGAATTAATCAGCAGACAACATAGTTTAGAACCATTCATGACTGATCCCAAACCAGGAGTAGCTCAACCTCCGTAAAAACAATCATATAAAAAATAGGTAATATATACATATATGGTGTTGGGAATCTCCTACACACCTAGAGTATAGAAATCGTACCATTTCCTAAACTACTCGAATCATTTCTATGCACGAGTCCACTCAAGACAACCTCACACATAGATCATAAAGGGGCTAAGTTAGTGTCACAGTCTGCTGTTTTTACTAACCATAGCTAAGCATAAGCAGCAAAAAATTCAATTTTAAGCTAGATAAAATTTAGGTCAATTTATAATTCTAAACCTACAAGCACAGACAACAAGTAAGGTAAGATAGTATCATAAATCACTTTTAGGAATAGAACCCTAATTCACCAATACACCTGATAATAAAAATAAAACCAATTCTCAACATATTTTCATAAAACAATACATTCTTTACCATGTAAACCCTAATTTGAAAAGAACTAAAGAAAACCCTAAATTGAAAAGAAAATACAAAACCCTAACTTATACACACCTTAATCTTTTGACAACAGAATATCAGAAAGAACAAAATTGTCCTAAACTCCTTAAATTATGATTTCCTTCAAAATAATTCAAACAAGATTCAAAAAAGATCATTTCATTATCACTACAAAGATAAACAAGACTCATATTTACCTATAATTTTGATTCTTTAATTCTCCTTGATTGCAAGACATAAGTCTTCCATAAAACTAGGGTTTCTTCCAAAAATTCTCCAAGAACTGATTTCCTAAAATTACATTAAGAACTCAAGAAAAGATCATACCTTTGAATCACCTGGAGTGCTATTTTCAACACAAAACTCTGAATGCAGAGAATTCATACATTTAGAATAACATTTTGTAATATATTCTTCTTGGATCCTTTCATTGTAATATATAGAAGCAAGATCCCAAACTGTTACAACAATATTCCATGTGATTACGTAGGGACAATTGGAAAATATACTAACTAATTCTGTTACTAAAAGATACTGCTACTTAATATTAATTCCAACACATAAAATATTATAATGGCCCTTTAATTATTTAGTCGGCCTGATCCATACAATAACACACACACCACACATGCTCCAACAGACTTGCTCAGTAACATGCGTGGATTCCATCTTTGTCTGCTTCCTTAGTTCCTCACTTCACTTCCGTATCCATTTATCTTCTTCCTAAACTCAACCCTACATTTCACTTCACGATCTCCTTCTCAACTTATCCTCAGTCACATGTAAGTCTGATACAGCTCCTGACCTTACAACATCACCAAAGGAAAAAGAAAAAGAAAAAGAAAAAGATAATTCTTATCCATTCTTGATTCTTATTCCTTCTTGATTGTAGATCTCTTATTCTTCCACTAGTCCTAGGGTTTTCTCCAAAGCGTACCTTCAAATAACAAGAGATCTTTAAGGAAAAATCTTTTTCTTTAAAATCTTTAAAGAATTAAAAAACCAACTTACCTAGATCTTGATTTCTTGATCTCCTTTTGAAGTTTGCATCACAAACGGAGAAATTCTTGAGAGAAAACTAGGTTTAGAAATGAGTCTTGGAGAAGAGGAAAGCCTAGGATATATAAAGAAAACATGAATATACTTTATGATTGATCATAAAATCCTCTTATTTTATATCAAACGATACTTTTTTCCTTATTTATAAAACATTTATTTATTGTATATTACTTACCATAAATGTTAATACATTTTATGTATTTACTCATATGAAAAATTAGGATTTCATAATTATTTTCTTAGTACAAATTATACATATGTAATTAAATTAGATTTAATAATTAAATATTTAACTTGAGTCGTATGATTTCTCACACACAAGACAACCATCATATAATGAATACACATATGACATGGGGGTTTGTAAAAGTTCCTATTAGGTCTTATAGGAGATATTACATTCTTAACTTATGTTTTTTGCAATTTATTATTATTTTTTTTTATGTCAGTCTGTTTTATTTTTATTTAGTTGCATGAATTTGCATCTATCAATAAAAATTATTTCACCCTTGAAAAGCCAGTGCAATAAAGATAATATCATAGGTCTAAAAATTGTTGGTTTTCTTAGCTTTCTGTTAGGTTATATAATTATGTGGGGATAAAGTAATATAGGTCGGTAAAATGAATATAAAACAAAACAAAAAAAAAAAAAAAAAGAGAAAAGGTTCTGTAAATAAAAGGAAGTGCTTTCCAAAATTCGAAAACGAAAAACTCAAATATACAGATGTCTCTTTCATAATAAACACTAGGCCAAGACCTCTCCTGAATGGTTTTTAACTCCTTTCGTCACGTTTACCGTGGTGGCTTATTCATTTATTTTTTTGTCCTTAAATAAGGATGGTTGCGTCTGGCAGAGGAGCGGCATACCTTTCGACGACTCTAGATTTTAAAAATCGGCCAAGAAGGAGAAGTCCATTGTATTTATGCGCGATTTGTCATTTAGTAGCAAAAGTCTCACAAGCTCTTCAGGTAAGTGACGCCGCGTGTAATCCACTATGGTGACGTTTATGTAGTATAAACGACAACATCACTCAGAAAGTGTACTTTTAATCTTATAACAAATAAAAATTTTATCAACCTTCTTCCAATAGGGAATTTTCTATTAACTTTGTAAAAGGCTTTACTAATGTTTGAAATATACTTCTAATTGGCTTGAGAAAGTCGTCAAAAGTTTTTGGTTATGTAAAATTTTCCCCTAGTATTATGGAATATTCGAAGTACTTTTAAACTACTTAAACTTTACTTACTTTAAACTTAGTTTGGTTTAAATTCATCTTTACTTGAACTTATTAGTAAATGAATTGAACACGATCTTAAAAAAAAAGTTTCGAATAAAGTTTGTTTATCTAAATCAAATGAGTTCGAGTTTTGATTTAAGCTTTCAAATCAATTTGTGGACAAACTCAATTAGAATCATGAGCAAACTCATTAACAAGGTCAATAATAAGTTTGTGAATTGACTTATTAATAGGCTTGTGAGTTTTATATTCATGGATATATATTTAAATATAAAAAAAAATAAAAGTTAATTTCTATTTAATAATATATATCATATATATTATGCAACTCCTATTTATTACTTTTAGATTTGAAAAGATCAAAATATGGAAAATAAATCCTCAAGCTCGAAATAAAGTTCTTTTATTTAAATAAAACTTGAGCTTGAATTTTAGGTTTGATAAAAAGCTTGATCCATGCTCTATAAAGAACTCAACTAGGTTTCAGCTTGATTTGTAGATGAGAGATGCTTGAGTTCAAAATAATATTGTTTATCTAAATAAACCGAAACCTAATTTTAAAAACTCAAATATATTTAAAAAATAAAATAAAAGAACAATCAAGGATTCAGATTGTAAAGTCAATAAATATCAAACACTACACTATAATTTTCCTTGTACTATACCTTTAGGAAAATGTTAAAGGAGGCATTCAAATATCATGTAGGAAGCTTTTTTATTTCTTTGTATACTTATTTTTTGTTTTTAGTATATAATCATTCGAATATTATTAAACCCTATAAAACCTAGTTGAAACTATTGTCAATGCCACGTAGAAATGTTCCCTGTCTCTGGATAACAGAGAAGTCCCTTTCCAATTTCCGAGGTTCCCTTGCGTTCCACTTCGTTACGGGACGCGGTATCCACCTAGCTGTCAGGCTTTCGCGCGATAGCTGGGCAAATGCATTGAACGGATCAATTTCACTTGGTCCACTTTATTCTGTAAATTAAATAGACTAAAAAATTTGATCCATTTTAAAAATAGGCTAAAATTTTTTTGATCGTTATCCAGTTTATTTTGGCAATAGATTAAATAAATCAGCTTATTTTTTGACATATTTAACGTGATTATATATTTTTATGGATTAAATGAGATTCATTTAACTCATTTATGCTAATTTAATAAAATATATAACAAAAAAATAAATTTTTTTGAGGTTTTAAATATATAAATGATTAATTTCATTATTGTTATATAATTACTTATATATTAAAATAAATATTTTAAAATAATTTTATTAGATATCATATTTCATTTGAAATAATAAAGATATATTTAGAAAAATGTTATGAAGCATATAGATCAATTTATCATTTTCTGTTACAATTAATACATAAGTTTAAACTCAAGTATGAAAGACCCAAAGACAATACTAGATTAATAAATACTTTTCCTACTTTTTTTTATTATTTTTTATATAAATGGGTTAGTGGGCCAACCCACTTAACCTGTTGGTCAGCCCACTTTGGCCCGCAGGTTAAATAAATTGGTAAAATTAGTCTATTTTTAAATAGGTTGAAAAAAGTTAACTCGAACCAATTTTTAAAGTGGGTTAAATGGATTAGCCTGCGAGCCATAACCTACTTACCCAACTCTACCATAATATTAACACAACCTCCCTCCTTCCTTTTCAAATTGGATCATAAACAAGACCCAACTTGGAAGCAAACTACAACACAACTTGCTCAGGAACAATCTTTGTAAAAACATCGGCTAGCTGCCATGAAGAGGCAATATGAAACAAACGAATAAAACCTTTGGATACATGATCATGAATAAAATATATATCAACTTTGATGTGCTTAGTACGTCTATGTTGACAAGGATTACTTGCAATCTGAATGGTTGATTTGCTATCACAAAATAAGGAAATGGGCAGAGATACTTGGTTTGTGGTTATTGTTAGTATGTGATTTGTGAAATTCAAAGCTCAATTTTCACTAATCACTAATTGAGTTTTTCAAATTTATAAATGTTTTCTAAATCAATAACTACGGTACCTGCGCTGTGGCTTGCCTCGGTCTAAGCCAGATAAACTCGTGCTGCAATAAGTAAAAACTATGGGGGCGTAAGCTAACTAGCTTAGTGAGTAAGAACTTCCATATCACAATTAAGTACAATTCATTCAAACAAGTGATTATTCAAGCAAGTATATGTATCGAACAAATGAATTCAGCAAACATATGACCAGCCGGAAATCATATGTGGATGGACTTGCGCCCTCCATCCCGGGTTAGCAGATTAACGAATTCTGCGGTACGACGCCGTTTAAGCTTACGGTCAACTAAACAATAATTCGTTTTATGGATCACGATTAACCAAGAAATTCGTTTTATGGATCACGATTAACCACATATTCGTTTTATGGATCACGAAAAACCAACCAATGCCAATGCTCCATCCCCATCGTGATATGAAAATCCAATTACCATTGCAATCGAATATACATTAGTTCAATTCTTTTAGGTGACCAACAAGTAATCACAAACATTCAATATAAGACTAGCTAATCAGTCAATAGATTAACACCCGGTTTCGATATTTCTTAAGTTCCATTCCACACATCAACAGTAGCCAAATATTATATAATTCCCATATACCCCATCATGCATATTCATTTTTATCTTTGCCTACACCACTAGTGCCACTACATTACAATCATAATCATTAATTGAGAATGGAAGTAAAACTCACTCGACCATTGGACGTCGGTCTTTCTAATAGTAATAATCGAGCGGTAAGGTGTCGTCCTACTCGGAATCACCTATCAAGTAAGAATAATCCTAATGAGATTCTCATCATGTAACTAATTCAAGCTATGCATCTAAACTAGATGAATTCGGAATTCTCGCTATTTGCGAAGCTCCGACTTAAAACGGCCATAACTTGGTCATTCTTGTGTGTGTGTGTGTTTTTTTTGAAATTTTGATATTTGTAATTTAGTTAATTAAAATGTAATAAATGTGATAATTGATTAAGAGACAAAATTCATTGGAAAAGAAAATTAAAATGAGTAGTTGTAAGGATGTAAGAATAGGGTATGGGTAGTGTGTAGTGTAGGTTGTACTTGTGAATAGTGGACAAGACATCTACTTTACCAGTTGTAATGAAAACACGGGAAAAGCTATAACTGTAATTTTTATAGCTCGGAAAATTATGAAATTGATATTTTTGGAATCCTTATAAAATTACGGTTCTAATGAATATTCCGGAACATTTTTCTGAATCCGTGGCCCGGGGCACTCTTTTGCGTAATTGAGCTCGGGAAAGCCTGGAATTGAAAAATTCCCGAATTTAAAACTTTCAAAGGTTTAAAATGTCCTTTAAAACAATAATTCAACTTCATTTACTTTATAAAACTTCTTTTATTATGAAACCAAAGGAAAGCCAGATTTAGGGTTCCTAAGCTCCTCTCACTAGACTCAAACTGGACCGAATTAGGGTTTCGCTTCCAATTCCCGGAGCTTCTTAACTACTAAGAATACCGGGGTTTACATAGACGATATCAAAACCCGATAGATCATATATCATACTATCATCACCTGCACCTGAAATATAACAGAATGAGTGGCGAAACCCAGTATGGTAATATCCAATCCAGTTCAAGCAAGGTTATGCACATACAGCATGTATAAATATATGGAATTGAACTAAATGCATACAATAGATTATTATCTATTTTAATCCAGCAAAACAACACAGTTTAGAATCCAGTATACAAAATTCCGAACTCAAAGTAACTCAGACTCTATTTTAAAATCAACCAATTGATTTTGAAAATAAGTAATCATATACATATATGGATGACTGGGTATTCCCCAAACATCCCAATTCCTGAATGCTTAAATTCTACTGGAATCATATCCTAGCACGAGTCCACTCGGGACACCTCACACTAAGATCATCAGGGTGCCTCACCAGTATCACTGTCTGCCAGGTCTCTACTAGTCAAAGCCAACCGCAACCAGGCAGACAATTATTAAGCTGAATATTTACTAAGTTCATTATGTAATTCTGTTCCTACATCCATTCACAAAATTCTAATCTACAAGCACATACATCAAACAATGGATTGGTTGTACCTTTTATATTCAGGAGATAACTTGAATTTTTTAAAGATAACCGTCAACAACTACTAGAAAACCAAACCACAACACAACCAGCCACTACCACCAAACTCTCAAACTCCGAAACCCAATATCAAATAACAATTCCAATCTTAACCTGTAACATATCAACATATATCAAATCACCAACATTCATAGATAAATCAAACTTAACATAAAACAACCTATCTACACTAACCTGATATAGAACTTCACAAACTTGACCTATATTGATCAACAACTCCAAACACCTCCAATAACATCAAAGAACAGCAAATTTCAATCCTCAATCAGAAATCTTAACAAAACTCTATAAAGCACATCATATGATCAATATTGTAACATCAAGGCTGTCCAATTTCGTGCAAAAGGATTCAGAGCTTATACTTACTAATATGGAATGTATAATACTTGTTTCTCCTCTTTCTATACTGATCAGAACATGAGCTAGGGTTGATTTCCACAATTTCTTTCAAGAATAGCAAGAATTCATCAAAAATCAAGCATAAATTCGTCACTATATGCTTACACATGACAAAGGGAAATCAACTAACCTTAAACAGATCTTTTGCTTCGAACTCAGCCTCTTATATCAGATACCAACACAAGATTCACGAATGCAATAGCTCTTAACACTCCTTGTTTGCGAATCTGGAACCCTAAGTCAGCCTATGATCACGTTGCACCACCATAGCGTTTTGGGACATCAAACACCGTACCAGCAACCCTAAGAACACCTTCAGCACGTAAATAAAACTGTGCAAAAACCGCTCACGCATCGCTCTTATATATAGAAAAGCAGACTTATGCCGGCGATTACTATTTCAAGGCCGGTGGCGCTCGGGTTCCAGTTGTCGGCGTAAATGCCAAAAGTCACGTCTGTTGCAGAGTACGCCGGCAAATTTAAAAACTAGGCCGACGGTGCTCGAGTTGCAGTTGTCGACGTAAATACCAAGAGTCGCGTCTGTTACAGAGTATGCCGACAAATTAAAAAACTAGGCCGGAGAGCACATCATCCAACACAGGCAAAAACATAAACAAACAATGGAGGCCATCACAGCGTAATGCCGACGCGGCCTGCCCTACGCCGGCAGCGCACTTCATCAGAAATGCCGGCCTTCATTGCAGAAAATACAAAACTTGATCCAATTGATGCCAATCTGTTCCAACATGGAATTGATCATCCTTAACTTATTTTAACATCAACATAAAGGCCTTTTAACATCTAGTAGCTTGTGAACACTTATCACTTATAATTATTTTGTATATTACAACCAAAATGGACTTTTATTGATCATTTTATTGATAAATATTATGAATTTGGCACTTAAAAATATTAATTTATGCTTTCAGGCCTTTAAAGGAGTTATTTTATGGAAAGAAGGAAAAATGGGTCAAAATGCAAAGTTTGGACCAAAAAGTGGTTAACACAATAAAGACATGCCATGTCTTTCAACCATGTCAAGGAAAAGCACAATCAAGGTCTAAATCTTAAGTTTTGAAAAGACACAACAGTGACATGACTTTTCCTAAACCGTGTAATCTGGAAAATTAACTTTGCAAGGGACATTTCTGAGATAAGCCATGTCCAAGTCGTCAGTGAAGAAAAAAGTGCACAGCAAAGGACACAACTCTAGGGCAAGCCGTGTCCCCAGTCGTGTCAATTTCCACAGTGAAGAAAATTGCCAAACATGCTCAAGTGACACGACCTGTCCCTAAACTTGTCGATTTGACAATCTATTACCTTTTGAGAAACGGCTTTTTTATTGAATAGTAACCCCTTATTTATAAAAGAAACATCTATTAGACATTAAAGGGTATTACTTTGAAAAACTAAAAGACCCGTAACTCTCGTAACTTTCCATTTCCTCCATAATGAGCATTCAATTCTATTTATGTGAGACGTTGAAAAGCCAAAAGACCCGTAACTCCCATAACTTCCCATTTCCTCCATCAATGAGCATTTAATTCCATTTATGCAAAGATCATTATAAAATAAAGATGGAGGGAAGAAGAAAAGAGAGAAGAACAAGAAAAGGAGAGACAGAGACAAGAAAAAAACATACTTTTATGTATTCCCATAGTAGCATTTGTGCTTGAGTGTATCAATTTATCAAGGAACATTGTTTGTATTGCTAATCCAATTTTAAATCCTTTCTATTTATCCTTGTTATTGATTTATATTGTTTTATCTATGGAGGAGTAGTTTAATATTGCTTGGGTATTGTAGATCCTTGATTGATTTCATATGATTCCTTTGTTCTTAATTTCAAAACGTGTTGATTTTATTGCATTCAATAGCTTGTGCCTAAAGAATGAGTCTAATTGGATGGTGCATCACATTGGATTTATGATTGATTTTTGTTAAAAATATATCGAAAGGTTGATTTAATGAATAGATCTAAAGCTATTGATGAGATTGCTCATAATCACCTAGAGATGGGGATGGTGAAATCTTCTATCACTTGTTTTGAATTCATCAGTTTGGTTTTAAAACGAAGGATTCTTATTCTTTATGCAAATTTAAGTTGCTAATAGTCAGGAAGACATGCTGGCAGTTTGGCTTAGGTTTAGGTGCTTTTGAATTTGAGAGAAGCATTAGCATAATTTAGTGAATCCGATGGTTCAATAATCAATATAACTTTTTGAGAAAATTCTTGAGTCACATGAATAGATCTTAGGTGAAGCATAACCCAAGCAACCTTGAGAATTGATTTATCCTTTTGTATGCTTGCTGCGAAATCTATGAATATTAGATTTAGTTTAGTTTTTATGTATAAAAACCAAATCTTTTTTTCGCTTGATAATAGGAAAATAGTGAGTAGAAGTACTCATCAACATTCCCTAGGAATATGACCTAGATCATTTCTCTATACTACATCTGATGGGTTTGCTTGCCCTGTAAGACCATAGTTGAAAAGAAAACGATTTAGAAAATTTATAAATTTAAAACTTGGTCTTTTGAATCTATCATAAACTAAAGTTTTCTCGAAGTCAGTAGTTCTAGATCTAACTAAAACCAGTAATCTGAAGTTTCATTAAACCCGCATAAAGAATAGGAATCCATTATTTTGAAAAGACCACTTAGTGAATTTTTAAAACAAGTGATAGAAAGTTTTTACCCATTCCTCGACAAGAGATAGTTAGGATCGACTCCATTAGCAATCACAGATCTATTCAATTGAAATCAATGTGGATCTAAAAGAATACACAATTCCTTTAAAAACCACAAGTTAAATTTAAGTTACTAATTACAAATACTCAATCAAATTTACTTGAAAGTGCATTTGAAATCAGACTAAATCAGGAATTGAATTCGTAATCCCTAAGCTTTAGGAGTTTATTTCTCCATGAATTTATCAAAATAAGTACAAATTAGACGAAATAAAACAAATTCAAAAAATTAATCAATTAATTGCTCAAAAATTCATAGAAGTTACAAAAATTGGGTTAAATTGATTTTATCTAGAAAACAAAAGAAATTTTTAAGTAAAAAGAAATGGAAATTCTTTTACCCAAAAATCCTTCGGAAATCTACTCTACGTTAATACCGATTTACACTATTGGTACATACTTTACAATACATGCTTTCACGTTTATTTATAGACTACTTGGTATAGAAAGCATGGCCAACATTATTTGGTACGTGGTAGATTCAACAGATCCTTTATAATAGAATTTGATAACTTTTTACGCGTACAAATGAGCTGTAAAAACACTCGTCGAGGGTTGTCTGCTATGTTGGTCGAGGCTGGTATTCAGCAAGATCAAGCTCAACTTCAGGAAATTCCTAAGTAAACTGTGTGTTTTTATCCATTGCTCTATCGATGATAAAAATCGAGAGAGTGAAGGGTCAAATCGTTGAGGCTTGAGGTAATCTTGTTGAAGCATTGGTGGCAACACAAAAAAATCGAGAATCGAGTTTTGAGGCTCGACAATATTTTCTTTAGAATGATGCTCGATAGCTTCGTTGAAGTCGAGGGCCATGTCGAGGGCTCGCATTTGAGGCTCAATAGACTAATTTTGTTGTCTTCTTTCTTTGTTTGGCCTCGATTGTGTCTTTTTCAAGGCTTGACTTCTATACTTTTAACTTTAATTGTTGTTTTTGCTCCAAATCTGAATTAAAACACTTGATTACTCCTTATTCGATTCTAAGAGCTTTAAAACAATGTCATTTATCAAAAACATAATTTTTTCAAGATTTTATCATAAATTCTTAGCAAATTAAGCTCAAAATCTTATGAAAAATATAGAGTAAAAATGACTTATCAAATTCCCTCACACTTAAGCCTTTGCTTGTCCTCAAGCAAATAAAATAAATTAAACATCACAAGGCTTATTTATGAAAACAAATCACGAATGGTTGATTTGACCGAAATACTTCAGGTGCAAATCATCTCAGTAAAAAAAATTAATTATCTTTACTAACTGAAATAAGTTTACTTTTGCAAAAATCAATTGACTTATTTAAGTAAATAAGCTTTTTTCTTCCATTTTTTAATAAAGAACTTAAGCAAAAATTATTCAAAAGCTCAATCAGAGTAAGAAGAAAACTCCATCATCTTTTATCCCCTTATATTTAAAAGTATGTAGTCCATTAAATATTTCTCTAAGCAGAGTAATCTAGAGTGAATGCATGTACATTAGATCATCACCTGAATCTTTTTTCCTTATTTATGCTTTTTATTCCTTAATTTTATTTCATTTAAGCTTCAGAAGGACAGGGTATTGCCTATATCTTTTCTTTACCTCTAAAAGGGGTGTTGCCCGTATCTTTTCGATTTTTTTTTTTTTAACTTTTGAAATTGAAAGAGGGGATAAGAATTGCTCTTCTGAGGGACTAACCCAAGCCCATTCCAATTTTAAGTACGGGTTTCATTTTTAATTTTTGTTTTGTTTTTAGTTAGTATGCATAAGGAAAAATTATCAAGTTATGATTATCATTTGATCATTCACCATAAATTAAAACGGCTCACAAAATGACTAATTTGGGAAACATACTAATCATTTAAGCTTTTATAAGATAATTTGAGTATCCTTATTAAGGACCTTAAGCTAATTCCAACTCTAAAATTCTAAACTAAATAATGAGTAAAACTACTTCACATGGATACTGTCAATTGATTTAAACAAAGCAAAAATTGTTCAGTTTCAAGCCAATTTCTTAATTCATTTAGTTAAGTGATTTTTTCGAAAAAAATTTATCAAGTTTTAACCATTTCATTGAGTTCTTATGAATTTGCATAGGAAACTTGATCTATATTAGTACATACTCTTCATGTAAATTATTAAGTTATTGACCCATTTATCTTATTCAACCCTCCTCCACATTAAGTCAAACATTGTCCGCAATGTTTATCATTTATGTGAATAGTTAGTAGATTTAATTCTATCAAAGCACAATTAAAAAGAACTTAAGAAGTTAAGAAAACTTCTCTCTTGTGTAAACTTGAAGGTCAACTTGGTTTGTCGAGACCTATTAAATCTGTGATTCACAAAGAACTTGGCAAAAAAAAAAAAAATGTTATTATCTAGGCTCAATTAGGGCCTCGAAAGAGTTATGGACAAAAAGAAATTTATAAAGAAACAAAAAATAAACATAAAGAATATTAATAAAGAATCTGCATTTTATTAAAATGAATAAAAAAGAATAAAGAATAATAGTACAGTAAGTACATAGATGTTTAAACTAAAAAGAATAAAGAATAAAGAAAAATTAGCTTCTTCAATGGTCCATTCCCAGCTAATATTTGAAACTTCTACTAAATTCATTCCCTCTTCCTCTTCTTGCCTGGGAAAGTCTTCATAGGGGTCTCTATTCCTTCCCCCTCTTCTATGTCCTCTACCTATGTTATTTATTCTACCTCTACCTCCACTTCTATTATTAATCCATCCTCTGCCTCTTTCACTAGCTCTATCTCTACCTCTAATGGCTGAGCTTCTAGGGGCTTCACCAGTAAGATTACGTGGAGGACTAAGAACTTTATTTTTTTGTGCTACCCTTTGTTCTCTATTCAGCTCCTCTTGTAGTCTTTGTGCATGTCACGCCCCAATAGGTACCTTAAACATGACAGCCTGTCGTACACAATATTAAAACTTGAGAATGATTACCTTAGTCACTCGAAAGCTTTCATATTAGTACAAGGTGCACGTTCACAACAAAGGGAGACCGGTGGAGTTATGCATTTTAAGATAATGGCTACGGAACAAACAAAATAATATCCAATATATTTCATCTAATATAAGGTTCTACAACTTCTACAGGGGCATTACCCTGATAATCTCCATAACGACATAGTCTAATATGAAGATTAACTAAAGCTAGAAGATTTTAGAAAAATCTAATCTAAGAATTCAAAACAAAGTTCTTCCAAAAGCTTCTCAAAATATAGATTGTACCTGAATGATCAAGGTGGTCTTGGGTACAAAACAGAGATCCTACAATATCAAAATCTATTAGGGAATAAGCATACTAGCTTAGTGAGATATTTCTTACGCAAAAGCGCTTATAACAAGTATTCAACCAAGTTCATTAAACAAGCATATGAAATGCAATAACCATACAATCAAACAATATATACGACTATCTGGTTTTATATGTATGATGGATTTACCCCTCCATCGGTGGTTAGGGAATGATTTGAACTAGGCCCCAAACGATCTCTTTGCAATTTTGCTTGCGTCTTGGGGTTCCAACGAACAGTACTACTAGTCACCGGGTTTTCCTTACCCAAAGCGATCGATCTGGTTCGGCTATAACTTGAGGTCACATTCCCTGAATATCCTAAATCCTCAAGATATAGCTAGGCAGCATAACTTTTCGATCCCATGCTGAAGAGTAATAGAATAATGCGAAATGATATTCTAAGTGATATGCACGAGCAATTTAGTTTAAGGGAATTTCCAATCCGACATTAATTTAAAACGATCAATCAGTATTTGCACACACACAGCAGTATATATAGAGACAATTATAACAATCACAAATCGAGTTCTGATATACTTATTGTTAATTGATCGCACACAACAATTCACATACATATCAATTTTATCTTTTCCTAATATCTAGTGCTCTATTCTGCAAGCATATGCGCGAATACATAAAGCGTAAAGGAAAACTCAATCGCCCATAGCGATCTTCTATCAATCGAATTAATCCTCAGGGAAGGGAAGATCTTGGTCCTCGTCATCTAAACAAAAGAAATACCCGAATAAGAATTTCATCCAAGTTATACTTAAATTTTCTAATTTTATCTTATTGAATTCATCAAAATTCGCATGAATGAAAATTTCAACTTAAAAATGGCTATAACTTGCTCATTTTAACTCGGAATTTCTCATATTATATACCGTTTTCTATCTATTGGAAAAGATCTATCCAATTCTAAGGTTATTTTCATCAAAAGAACGCATTTGGGTCTCGAAACAGGGATGTACAGATTCATCACGAAAATTTCAGATTTCAAAACTCAAGTTTTCAAACTTTTCTTCATTTAAAAATACTTGTACCAAAATATAGATATTAAAATAGTTGAAAAATCCTTTGAATGTTTATATATAGACTCATATTATATACATGAATTTACTGGTGTTATCTCCACAATGATTTTTGTAAAACAATGCGTCTTAAAAGTTAGAAAATGCTAAGACTTGAATAATTCCTTTTTAGTTTTGTTGGAAAATTTTCTTAAATTATTATAAGTGAGTGTTTCCCTCTTTTAACTTCATTTGCTAACCTTTGAGAATACTTTAAAATTTCTAAAAATAATTTTAGTCTTTTTAAGATTCCTACAACTCCATTCTAGTAGTTGAAAAAATGTATTTTTTTTTTCTAAATATTTCTTGTTAGTGACTAAAATTTCTTAAAGCAGTCATATTTATATGTTCTAAAGTTTTCCTAAAGTTAGTTCCACTTTAAATAAGTAATATTAATCATCTTCTAAGTTATTTGCTAATTTTATTTCCTAAGTAAGGCTTATCTTTAAAAAGGTTATTTTTTGATAATTTTGTAAAACTTGTCTAGACTTTAGTATATAAAGTGTTGGTGGAAAACTTCGATAAGTGAGTTTAAGGAAACCTTTGTTAAAAAAAAGAATTAGTAATATTAAGTTTTAAAGATTCTTTCTTATTTCATTAGTTTTAAAAGAGAGAATGTGAAAATTCTACTTTATGTATTCTTTGATGAAATTCCATGTAGTATTATTAAAAGTTGTGATGAACTTATCTAAATTTTGAAAAAAGGTTTGTTAAGTTGAAACTTTAAGTTCTTATGGAAAATATCATTTCCTAGATTACAAAGATTTATTTTTGAAGAGAGTTCCTATCTTTCTTTATTTAAGAAAACCCTTCTTATTTTTGTTGAGACAATATCAACATGTTCATGCATGAATATGTAGATATGATAAATATGACAATATTAAATAATAAGATAAGATATATATATATATATATATATATATAAGAATAAATAAGAGTATAATATTAAGGTTAAGTATAGAGAATCTTAACTTTATCAAGGTATCCTGAGACTAAGAATGGTCTAGTCCCAAAAAGAAAAAGAAAATTATTTTGCCTTGATAAGGACAAGTCTAAGACTAGAAAGACTAGTCTTAATAATTTGCATGAAATAAGTAAATAAATTACAAAGCATAAAAATAAATAAATAACATGTGAGCTTATACGATTTAAAGAATATATATATATATATATATAGATACATAAATATATTTAGTTAGATATAAATAAGAAGTTAGCATAATAACAACAATAATAATTACATAATAGAAAATATAAACATGAACAAAAATAAAACATAAACATATTGTTACTTCTTTAACTCTCATGAGTCTAAGAAATATACACTAAGATTTTGCTAAGTTATATGAACATGATGAGTGTAGGTAAGGAGTTTTACCTAAGGTTATGTGTATGTTGAAGAGGAAAAGAAGTGGTTGTTGTAATATGTAAGAAATGGTTTTGTGGGAAGAAGAGAGAATTTGGGAGAGAATTTGAGAGAGGGAATATGGAGTTATTTTGGTAGAGTTTTGATCGGAAAATAAGTTGCATGAAAGAATGAAAGAGAAATGAGGTATTTATAGAGTTTTGGAGTAGAAATTAGATGTAATTAAATAAAATAAAAAAGAAAAATAAATGGATTGCTGTAGGAGAGAGGGGGTGCCGGTTTTGGCCTTGGAAAGGGGGAGGAATTGATATTTTTGTTGGTTTGTAATAAAAGAATTAAAATATAAGGTGTGATGTGATTAAAGTTATATGGAGAAGGTAAATTTTAAGGTATAGGTATGATAGTGTATAAGAGTAGAGTGTAAGATAAGTAGAGATAGATGAATCGTATAGAATAGTAATAAATAGTGTAATGTAAAATAGATATGACTAATAAAATACTAGTAGTAAGAAAAGACGTGTATAAATGCAATATCTGATATTTTTAGTTACCGAAAAATTATAAAACTGATATTTTTGAAAACCTTATTTTTTTACAAGTCTACCAGTATATTCGGAATATTTTGATTATTCTGAGCCTCAGGACACGTTTTTCGAAATTGATCCCATTTGGATCCGAAACACATTGAAAATTAACGAATATGATATTTTTAAGCTTCCTTATATTATTACGAACTATTACCCACAATTATCTCAATTCTGTTGTTTAGGGTTTAAGAACGCGGGATTTTCGAATCTAGATTCACTAGACTAAACCTAGAACTAGGTTAACTTTAGTGCTCCGATTTGACTTCCGATTCTAGGAGGTTTACTATATTACCAAAAAAATCTAAGGGCTTACAACTTACCCCCCTTAAAGAAAGTTTTGTCCTCAAAACTTGACTACCGTAACTAATTCTTCAAATAGATTCGGGTATTTGGGTCAGATCTCATTCTCAGCCTCCCAAGTTGCCTCCTCGTGGGTGTGATTCCTCTAAAGGAATTTGACATATTTGATCTCCTTATTCTGTAGCTTTTGGACTTTGTGATCCAAAATTTTCACGGCTATTCCTCATAGGTGAGGTCTCTTTTAGCAATACTGGCCTTAATTCCACCACTCTATCTGGATCGGCTACATGCTTACGCAAGACAGACACATGGAACACGTTGTGTACTCCTGACAAGTTTAGCGGCAAGGCTAGGCGATAAGTTAAATCACCAACTCATTCAAGCACTTCAAAAGGTTCAATGTATCATGGACTTAACTTTCCTTAAGAGCGTACTCGGTGTATACTCTTGATTAGATTTATCTTTAATACACATGGTCTCCCACTTGAAATTCGAGAACTTGCCTTTTTTGATCTACCCAGCTTTTCTGTCTATCTTGAGCCTCTTTCACTTGTTGTTTGATTATTTTTACTTTGTCTGCTGCATCTTGCATTAAGTCTGGTCCAATAGCAAGCTTTTCCACATCATCCCAAAACAAAGGCGACCTACAACGTTGTCCGTATAAAGCTTCATATGGCGGCATTTGCATGGTAGAGTAGTAGCTGTTGTTGTCGGCAAACTCTATTAGCAGCAAATGAGCATCCTAGCTTCCTTTAAATTCCATAACACAAGCACGCCACATGTTCTCTAGGGTTAGGATTGTTTATTCTAGTTGTCCATCGATTTGGGGGTGATAAGCCATGCTGAAATGTAACTTTATCCCCATATAGTTTTGTAAACTTGTCCAAAACTTAGATACAAATCTAGGGTCTCAATCTGATACAATTCTAGCAGGTACTTCATGCAAACGTACTATCTTCTTTATGTATAGCTTGGCTAGCTTGTCCATTGAGAACATCATGTTGACCGGTATGAAGTGAGTCGATTTGGTCAAACGATCTACTACGACCCATATGACATCATATCTTGTCGGTGTTCTTGGCAATCCGCATACGAAATACATCGAGATTTGATCCCACTTTTACTCAGGCATCGGCAAAGGCTTTAGCAATCCTCCTGGCCTTTGGTGTTCCATCTTCACCTGTTGACAATTTGGGCACTTCATCACATAATTAGTTACATCCTGTTTCATTCCATTCCACCAAAAGTGGCTCTTAAGATCTTGATACATCTTAGTTCCTCCCGGGTGTATCGTATATCCCGAGTTATGAGCTTCATTCATAATTTCTCTTCTCTTCTCATCTCCTCATCATTCGGTACACATAAACTTCCTTTCATCCTCACTACATCCTCCCCATCCATGGTGAAGTCAGTATACTTCTCCGCTTGCACTTCCCGTTTGATCCTTTATATGACTTCATCATACCGCTGAGCTTCTTTAATCCTTTCCACAAGGGTTAGTTCCATCACCAAGCTAGATATTTCCACCTCCACATCTTGTCCAATGAACTCGATACTCAACTTTTCAAATTCTGTTATCAATTCTTTTTGGTTAGTTAACAGAGCAGTAACTTCCTCGTGATTCTTTCGACTAAAGGCATTAGTGATGGCATTAACCTTACCCGGACAATAATTAATTCCAAGATGATAGTCCTATATGAGCTCCAACCATCTCCGTTGTTGCATATTCAACTCCTTTTGAGTGAATAGGTAATAAGTGAATAGGTACTTGAGGCTCTTGTGATTTGTATATATTTTGCATCTCTATCCATACAAGTGATGCCTCCATATCTTGAGTGTGAAAACAACAGCATCTAGCTCCAAGTCATGCGTCAGATAATTTTGCTCATATGGTCTCAACTGTCACGAAGTGTAAGCAATCACTTTTCCTTCTTACATTAGCACACATCCAAGACCATTTCTTGATACATCAATATGCACAGTATATGGCTTCTCAGGGTTTAGCAAAATGAGTATCGATATGGATACAATCTTTTGCTTAAGCTCTTGGAAACTCCTTTCTCTTTCATCAGTCCAGATGAACTTCTCATTCTTTTGAGTAAGTTGTGTCAAGGGCTTGGCTATGGTCGAGAAATTATTTATGAAATTTCAATAATAACCAGCTAGATTAAGAAAGCTTCTTACTTTAGTCACCTCTTCAGTTGCTTCCACTCCATCACTGCTTTAATCTTTTCAAGGTCAACTGATATGCCTTCCCCTGAAATGACATGTCCTAAAAAGGATATCTTATCCAACCAAAAGTCGCACTTTGACAATTTAGCATACAACTTATGTTCTCTTAACTTCTGAAGCACTATATGAAGGTGTTTTTCATGTTATTCTAGTGCAGTCGAGTAGACCAAAATGTCGTCGATGAAAACTATAATGCACTTATCCAACAAGGGCTTATAGATTCATTTCATCAGGTTCGTGAAAAGCAGCCAGTGCACTTTTCAAACCAAAAGACATCACTAAGAACTCGTAATGTCTATAACGAGTCTGAAAAGCGGTCTTTGGTAAATCCTCCGGCTTTACTCTTAACTGGTGGTATATGGACCTTAGTCGATGCGGGAAAACACACTCGCTCCTTGTAATTGACCAAAGAGGTCATCAATTTGTGGTAATAGGTACTTATTCTTGATGGTAAACTTATTCAACTCCTAGTAATCGATACATAACCTCATAGACCCATCCTTTTTCTTAATGAACAAGATTGGTGGTCCCCATGGTGATACACTTGGGTGAATAAATCCTTGATCCAAAACCTCTTGTAATTGCTTCTTGAGTTCCTTTAACTCTACCAGTGCCATGCAATATGGAGCTTTCGATATTGGCTCTGTATTTGACATCAAGCTAATCTCAAAATCGATATCCCTCTTTGATGGCAATCCGGGTAATTCCTCAGGATACTCATTTACTACCTTCACTTTTGGTCAATCACTTTCTTCTTCTGTGGCATTGATTTTTCTGTTGATCTCCTCCTCATTCATCACTAACTCGAGCGAACTTAATTGTTTCCTCCTTATGACCGCGGATTCTCCTTTGAACTTAATATCCTTCCCATTCATATCCTGAAAGCTCACCTTTTTTGCTTGACAATCTACAATAACTTTAACGTGAGTCAACTAACTCATGCTGAGAATCACTTCATACTTGCTCATCTCCAACACAATCAAGTCACTTGTCATATGGTGTCCTTAGATCTATAAGGGACATTCCTTTAACATCTCTTGGGTGGTTATGACACTACCTGTGGGTGTTTTTATCTTAAAGCTGGTAGCGGTGGTGACTATAGGCAAACTGATCTTCTTAGCAAGGTTGGGGGTGATAAACGAATAGGTGGCTTCGGTATTAAACAAGGTATAAGCGGTCTCGCTAGCTACCCGTATATTTACTGCGTTCAACACGTACTAGTTACTAACCATATTGCACTTATCTAACTATTATAAAGCTTCAGGCTAAAGAGATTTAGCGTTTCTATTATTACGGATTCGACAACATAAAAGATACTACAAACAAACAAAATGATAGCTTAAGGTTAGGGCTAACCTGCAACGAATCCATGATCATAGTCTCCGTCTCCCTCCAAGGCAGCAAACTCATATCCTTCCTCCTCATCATCGGATTCCTCGCATATCCACTGGTCTTTTAGTTGTAAATCCTCATCCCATGCATCGATGACTAGCGTGGTTCCCGTTCCCATTACCATTGTTGGTTCTGACAAGGGCGAACACTCCTGAAGCATTGGACGCTTCACTAAAGCATTTTTCCTCTTTGGGCATTCGTTTGCAAAGTGCCTTGGCTGCTTATACACATAGCAAATGCTGGTGTTCTTCTTAGGATACTCTAGGATTTTATGATTCGGGTTTCCGCAAAAATAGCACTTGTTTTGCAATTGCGGGCAAGACTTTGGATAATGCCTGTCTTAGCATTTCCAGCACGTGATAACCACCTTGGTTACTTCCTTTTGACTGCTTCCACTTCCTTTGAAACTTCCAAAAGACTTAAACCTCTTATTCTTGAATCTAGAGCTTGGTCCTTCATAAGGCTTCCTTCCAAACACAAATACTTTCCTCTCTGGAGTTTTTGTCTTCATCTTTCTAGCTCCTTTTATTATTCGAGCCCTTTCCATTAGTTCCCTAAAACTTTTGATATCAAACTCCACCAAATGAATCTTCAGGTCCTCATCTAATCCACTCAAGAAAACCTATTTTGTTAACTCCTCACTATGTTTATAGGATTCAGCAGCATACTGTAATAAGCAACTAAACTCGATTTTATACTGCTCGATGGTTCTCCCTCTTTGAGAAATATGCAAGAAGTCAGCACTGTACTGAACTCTGAGACGCCTAGAAAATAGTTGTCCAAGAACTCTTCTCGAAACATATCCCAAGTAACTAGAGCCAGCAATTCTCGCCTCTTCGATTCCTATGATACTCGGGCATTAAATTTCAATAGGTATGTCCCAAAATTGACTCTCAAATGGTGGGGCACTTCATAAGAATCAAATGATCTCTCGACTTGGGCCAACCAGTCTTTGGCCTCATCTGGTTTTCCAAAGGCTCCATCAAATTAGCTGTTACTTTTAATGAAGTCGGGGAGCATGTTTGGGTATGATCTCGACGTTGGCAGTGGTGGAAATGACACGACATGCGACTGTTCATCAGGTGCTTCCATTATGGCTTCAATATCATTCTAAAGTGGAGTAGGAGTTGGAATATTTTGATTTTGTTGATGAATCAAAATAGTTAACAACTGGTTCATCTGTTTAAGGGCGGTAGCAAAGTCATTTTGCTAGTTCGGGGCCGGAGCAGGGTTATTCTCTAATTGGTTTTTGCAGAAGTACTCCTTGTTCAGTTGGTATTTTGTTGGAATCTCGTGGCTCTCTAGTCCTATGTCTTCTTGGGCGGTTGTTTAATCGTTTAGATTACGTAAACTTTAGTTTTCTTTTATACGTTCTATACTAACGTTTACGTAAATCACGAAATCTCAAATATAAGGATCAGAAATCAAAATACAAAACTTATGGGAATAAATTTGCAAAATAGAAGTTAACAGAAGCTTAATAAGAAATCAAGAAATTTGAATTCATGCAACAAAGAAATCACAAGGTAAGAAATCAAAATTAGGAATTTTACTCACAAAAAGAGAGAATATAAATGCCATAAAAACAAAACAAAAGGATCACATTATTAAGAAATCATTAGTTCACTTGTTGTCCTTTAAACACTTACTACATCTTTTAATTAGTTGCGATTTAATAACTAAGGCATTACGTCTTGGGTGAATGCAACGCTTTCTTCTCGTCGTAGCTCCATTACTTCTTTTCTCGATCCTTTCGTCGAATTTAAGGGAATCTGGGGTTGGTTTCGCCTTTGTCCCATTTCCGATTTGAAAGAGCATCTTTGCTTTCGATCCTTTGAGGGTGCCTACGAGACTTGTTTCCAACGTTACCTAAGGTTGGTTGCATAGTCTTTTATGTAAGCATATTTTCCTTTAGTTTCGTTATCAAAAAGTCGCTTAACTTTTTGTTCTTGCTATTTGCAACTTAGAAAGGTTATGTTTGCTTAAAGTGGCTTGGAAATCCACCTATTCTTTTAAAGGCATAAACTAGTTCTAAGGTCATCTATATGTCTTAGGCATGGTTATAAAACATATGGTCTCCCATATATCCCCACTTTCTATGATTCTAGGATTTTTCTTAAAACTCTTATGGCTTAATCTTAAACTTATCATATCTCTAAGACTTCTACTTCTAAACTTACTGTTTTCTTCCCTAATCTTGATGCTCGGATACCAACTTAAACTGTCATTCCCCGTGGGTATCCTAAACATGACAATCCACCGTACACAATATTAAAAGTTGAGAATGACTACTTTAGTCACTCAGAAGCTTTCATATTGGTACAAGACATACATTCACAACAAAGGGAGACCAGTGGAGTTATGCATTTTAAGATAATGACAACAAAACATACAAAATAATATTCAATATATTTCATCGAATATAAGGTTCTACAACTTCTATAGGGCATTCCCCTGATAATCTCCATAACAACATAGTTTAATATGAGGATTAACTAAAGCTAGAAGATTTAAGAAGAAATCTAATCTAAGACTTCAAATAGAGTTCTTCCAAAAGCTTCCCTAAACATAGATTCTACTTGGATGATCAAGGTGGTCATGGGTATGAAACAGAGATCTTGCAATATCAAAATCTATAGGGGAATAAGCATACTAGCTTAGTGAGATATTCATTACACAAAAGTACTTATAACAAGTATTCAACCAAGTTCATTAAACAAGCATATGAAATGCAACAACCATATGATCAAACAATGCATACGACTATCCAGTTTCGTGTGTATGATGAATTTACCCCTCCATCAGTGGTTAGGGAATGATTTGAACTAGGCCCCAAACGACCTCCTTGAAATTTTGTGTGCTTCTTGGGGTTCTAACGAACAACACTACTAGTTCCCAGGTTTTTCTTACCCAAAGTGATCAATCTGGCTTGGCTATAACTTGAGGTCGCATTCCCCGAATATCCTAAATCCTCAAGATATAGCTAGGCAGCTTAACTTCCGATCCCACGCTAAGGAGTAGTATCAATAATGTGAAATGATATTCTAAGTGATATGCACGAGCAATTTAGTTTAAGGGAATTTCCAATCCGACATTAATTTAAAATGATCAATCAGTATTTGCACACACACAGCAGTATATATAGAGACAATTATAACAATAAAAAATTAGGTTCCGATATACTTATTGTTCATTGATCGCACAGAACAATTCACATACATAATTTCCATAATAACCCACATGCATATCAATTTTATCTTTTCCTAATATCTAGTGCTCTAATCTACAAGCACATGCGTGAATACATAATGCGTAAAGGAAAACTTAATCGTCCATAGCAATCTTCTATCAATCGAAGTAATCATCGGGGAAGGGAAGATCTTAGTCCTCGTCATCTAAACAAAAGAAATACCCGAATAAGAATTTCATCCAAGTTCTACTTAAATTTTCTAATTCTATCTTATTAAATTCGTCAAAATTCGCATGAATGGAAATTCCAACTTAAAAATGGCTATAACTTGCTCATTTTAACTTGGAATTTTGCATATTATATACCGTTTTTTACCTACTGGAAAAGATCTATCCAATTCTAAGGTTATTTTCATCAAAAGAACCATTTGGGTCTCGGAACAGGGATGTACAGATTCATCACGAAAATTCCAGATTTCAAAACTCAAGTTTTTAAACTTTTCTTCATCCAAAAATCCTTGTACCAAAATATAGATATTAAATAGCTGAAAAATCCTTTGAATGTTTATATATAAACTCATATTATATAGATGAATTTACTGGTATTATCTCCACAATGATTTTTGTAAAACAATGCGTCTTAAAAGTTAGAAAATGCTAAGACTTGAATAATTCCTTTTTAGTTTTGTTGGAAATTTTTCTTAAATTATTATAAGTGAGTGTTTCCCTCTTTTAACTTCATTTGCTAACCTTTAAGAATACTTTAAAATTTCTAAAAACAATTTTAGTCTTTTTAAGATTCCTACAACTCCATTCTAGCAGTTAAAAAAATGTAATTTTTTCTAAATATTTCTTGGTAGTGACTAAAATTTCTTAAAGCAGTCATATTTATATGTTCTAAAGTTTTCCTAAAGTTAGTTTCACTTTAAATAAATAATATTAATGATCTTCTAAGTTATTTACTAATTTTATTTCCTAAGTAAGGCTTATCTTTAAAATGGTTATTATTTGATAATTTTGTAAAACTTGTCTAGATTTTAGTATTTTAGAGTATTGGTGGAAAACTTTGATAAGTGAGTTTAAGGAAACCTTTGTTAAACAAAGAATTAGTAATATTAAGTTTTAAAGAAACTTTCTTATTTCATTAGTTTGAAAAGAGAGTATGTGAAAATTCTCCTTTATGTATTCTTTGATAAAATCCCATATAGTATTATTAAAACTTATGATGAACTTATCTAAATATTTTAAAAAGGTTTTTTAAGATGAGACTTTAAGTTCTTATGGAAAAACTCATTTCCTAAATCACAAAGATTTATTTTTTAAGAGAATTTCTATCTTTCTTAATTTAAGAAACCTCTTATTTTTGTTGAGACAATATCAACATGTTCGTGTATGAATATGTAGATATAAGAAATATGACAATATTAAATAATATGATATATATATATATATATATAAGAATAAATAAGAGCATAATATTAAGAACAAGTATTGAGAATATTAGCTTCATCAAGGTATCTCGAGACTAAGAATCGACTAGTCACAAAAAGAAATAGAAAATTATTTTGACTTGACGAGGACAAGTGTAAGACTAGAAAGAATAGTCTTAATAATTTCCATGAAATAAGTAAATAAATTGCAAAGCATGAAAATAAATATATAACATGTGAGCTTATATGCTTTAAATGATATATATAGATGCATAAATATATTTAGTTAAATATAAATAAGAAGTTAGCATAATAACAACTATAATAATTACATAATAGATAATATAAACATGAAAAAAAACAAAACATGAACATATTGTTGCTTCTTTAACTCCATGAGTCTAAGAAACATACACTAAGTTCATGATAAGTTTTATGAACATGATGAGTGTAGGTAAGGAGTTTTGCATAAGGTAATGTGTATGTTAAAGAGGAAAAGAAGCGGTTGTAGTAATATGTGAGTAATGGTTTTGTGGAGAGGAGAGAGAATTTAGGAGAGAATTTGAGAGAGGGAATTTATGGAGTAATTTTGGTAGAATTTTGATAGGAAAATGAGTTGTGTGAAACGATGAAAGAGAGATGGGGTGTTTATAGAGTTTTGAAGTAGAAATTAGATGTTATTAAATAAAATGAAAGAAAAATAAATGGATTGATGTAAGAGAGAGGAGGCACCAGTTTTGGCCTTGGAGAGGGGGAGGAATTGATTTTTTTATGTTGTTTGTAATAAAAGAAGTAAAGTGTAAGGTGTGATGTGATTAAAGTTGTATAGAGAAGGTAAACTTTAAAGTATAAGTATGATAGTGTGTAAGAGTAGAGCATAAGAAAAGTAGAGATAGATGAATAGTGTAGAATAGTAATAAATAGTGTAAACTAAAGTAGATATGACTAATAAAATACCGATAGTAAGAAAATACGTGTATAAATGGAATATCTGATATTTTTAGTTACCGAAAAATTATAAAACTGATATTTTTGAAAACCTTATGTTTTTACGAGTCTACCGGTATATTCGGAATATTTTTACTATTCCGAGCCTCGGGACACGTTTTTTGAAAAAATTGATCCCATTTGGATCCGAAACACATTGAAAATCAACGAATATGATATTTTTAAGCTTCCCTATATTATTATGAACTATTATCCACAATTATCTCAATTCCGTTGTTTAGGGTTTAAGAACGTGGGATTTTCGGATCTAGATTCACTAGACTAAACCTAGAACTAGGTTTAACTTTAGTGCTCTGATTTGACTTCCGATTCTAGGGTTTACTATATTACCAAAAAAATCTAGGGGCTTATAGTGCAAGGGTAGCATCACTTTTCAACTGTGCCAATCTCTGTTGCTTGGCTTTTTCTTCTCTCCTCTTCTCGTCTTCATCATCACTGTATAGGAGGCTATCATCATAGAGATCCTCATCATCTTTAGCCATTTCTTCTATTCCTCAAAGAGCTTCAATAATCTCTATCTGAGATGATTCGATTATTGGTTATGGTGGAGTTTGAAGTTCGGCTTCTGCTTTCTTCTTTTCAACCTCCATCACTTTTGTTAATCTCGCAACTTCAATCCTAGTAGCATATGACCTTATCTAATAGATCCTTCTTGTTTGCTCCTCTGATCTCTTGTGGGATTCATAAATCCTCTTGTCAATGTCTTCCTGATAAGATCATATTTTATACAAATCTTGATGATCAAAAGAACTAGAATGGATATTTGTTTTGATTAATTTTTATGTTTCAAGACTAATTTGGATAAAGAAATCAAAACAAGAGAATTTGAATTGAAAAAAGGAAAAAATTGAAGTTAAGGCCGGCAATTCATCATTCAAAGCCGCCGGCGTTCAGACGGCTTACATCCAAGGCCGTTGCAGCACTGCCAGCTTTGCCCAGCTTAATTAAACAACACTCAAAGCGCCTCAAAGCTGCCGGCGTAGAAGATGAAGCAGCCAGCGTACATGAAGGCCGCAGCCCAGAAATGAAACATCACCAGCTTTGAAGGAGTTACATTATAAGCCGGCATAAAGCCGCCGGCCTTGAGGCAGCGTACATCATAGATTGAAGCGACATGAAGATATCCAACGCTTGAAGGAAATTGAAGAGACAAATCTGTTGGAGTGTCTACGCCGGCATGAAAGCCGCCGGCTTTGGGACGGCGTTCGTTATAAATCAGCCCAACGCTTCATTTCTGACTATATACGCCGGCTAGATCTACATCTAAGCCGCCGGCGTGAAGCGGCCTACATTGTAACTGATATTGAAGGCTGCCAGTGCACTGCCTGCGCAAAGGAATTCAAAGATACGCCGCCTGTAAGCCGCCGGCGTAGGATCCATAACGGCCGGCGTACATGTGAAACAGCAAAGTTCATTTAATGTTTTGCACGAAATTTTTCCTATAAATAGGGGGTCTTCTCCTCACTTTCAGAATCATCCAAGATCAATCCAAATCAATCCAACATCATTCCACAATCCAAGTAGCTTAGAATACTTAGAATAGGCATTTCATAGAGATTTTTGAAGAGATATTTGAAGTTATTCAAGAAGTTGCAAGTGAAGCTTTGTATTTTGAATTGGTGATATCTAATTCTTTCTTTATGCAATTCATATATCTGAATATTTGATCATAATGAAATCATTTGCAATTTCTTATCTGATTTTGAATCATCATCCATGAGTAGCTAAATTCTTTTTGTGGGAAGTTGATGAAGCTTTAAACATGCTAAAATGATTTTTGAATCCATGTTATAAGATAGTTAGAATCATGAAATATTCATATTGAATTCTGATTATTCATCATACTTTTGGTGTATAAGAATTCTAATAACTCGGAAGGGAAATTAGGGTTCATATGAATTCATAAATTGAGATTAAATTGCAATTGCGGAAGCGGCGTAGTTTAATCTATTTAGAAATTGTCCATGAATATTAATGCAATGTTTTATGTTGATTTCTCACTAAGGAATTAGGAGATGTTAATATAAAGTATTAGTCAATTATAGAATCGGAAGTTTATAATTGTAATTTTGATTCCACTAATAATTTATTTACGGAAGTTATTGAATTGTTTTGTGGTTTAAAAGGTTTTAAACTGTTTTTAAATCTTGACAATTTCTTATGAATGTTCATGAATCTAATTATCATTATAACATGAGTTCAAGTTGATTGGCAATAGTTTAAAGTGGATTCTGCTCCTTCCCACATTTTTCACCATATCCCTCTCTTTAAAAAGCTCATTGCATTCATATATAATATTAGATAATTAGTTTAATCTAATCATCTTAAAAAGATCAATTGCCTAGATATTAGTATTAGTTGATAATTGTCTAGTAGTTAGTAAATCTCCGTGGGATCGACACTTTATTCATGCTATATTACAATAGAAGACCTAGTACGCTTGCTAGAAATATGCTTTAAAATTCAATACTAATACAGCACATCAAGTTTTCTGGCGCCGTTGCCGGGGATTTATTAATATTAGACTAACTTCAGCTTTGCTAGTAGTTTAGGTTTGAATTTAGTTTGAAATTTTCCTTTTCTCTTTGCAGGTTTTATGCGAAGAAGTAGAAGTGCTGAAATTCTACCTTTAGATCCTGAAATGAAAGAACCTTGCATCAACAGAGAAGAAGGAACCAAAGAAGAGGAGCAATGGCAGAAAATCAAGGAAACAATGATAACAACAACCAATTGCAACCAGCTGCTCCTCCAAGGGCAATTCGAGACTATACAGTGCCTACTATTCAAGATCCCGCCATACGAATGCCCACTGTGGAGGCTAACAACTTTGACCGTCCCTTCAAATGGTTGAATCACATCAATTTGGAGGATATCCAAATGAGACGCCAGATGAACACCTTGCCAAATTTCTTCAATACACCAACACTGTCAAACTTAATGGTGTAAGAAACGAAGTCATCCGACTTCAGCTTTTCCCTTTTCTCTTAGGGATAAAGCTTTGGCATGGTACAATTCCCAACCTCCAGATTCGATCACTACATGGCTGATCTGACAAAGAAGTTTCTGAAGAGATTTTTCCCTCCAGCAAGAACCGCCAGATTAAGAAATGAAATTTCCAACTTCACCAAATTCCCTGGAGAATCATTATATGATGCTTGGGAAAGATTCAAAGAGGCGGTCAGAAAATGTCCACACCATGGTTTACCCGATAATCTACTAATTGAAAATTTCTACCTCAGTCTTGATGAAGCTTTAAGGTCATTAGTAGATGCTACATCGGGCGGATCACTGATGGGAAAACATATGAGGAAGCTAGTGAGATTATTGAAGAATTAGCTTCGCTGCTCATAATTGGAGTTGTGAAAGAACAAGATCTAAAGTAGCATCTTTGGAAGACAAAGAAGATATATCACAACTCAAGGCTCAAATGGCAACCCTCATCACTCAAGTAAGTAAACTCACAACTACAAATACTTCCAATAAAAAACAACAAGTGTTTTGTTGTGAGATTTGCTCAGGACCACACTCCTCTTTTGAGTGTCCACATGGATCATCTTCAAATGATGAGCAGCTCAATTATGTGGGAAATTTCCAAAAGGGCAATTTTGGAAACACATATCATCCGAATATGCGAAATCATCCAATCTTTCATATCGGAATGATGCCAATGTTCTAAAGCCACCACCTGGTTTTCAAGGACAAGGATTTGTGAGAAATGCCCACCTCAACAGCAAATTCAATCATCCACTGATGCATTACTGAGGGATTTCATTGTCACAACAAACTCACTCAACAATCAGAATGCAATCATTCAAGATTTGCAAGGGAAGCTCCATCAACTTGCACAACAAGTGAGTAATAGACCATCTGGGTCTTTACCAAGCAACACGGAGGAGAATCCCAAGTCTGTAAATGCAATCCTGAGAAGTGGAAAGGAGATTGCTCCAGTTGAGGAGACTATCAAACATAAAGATCAAGAGGAAATTCCACCACAAAACAACAAAGGGAAACGAAAGGTGGAGGAACTATTCAAAAACCACCTGAGGTGAAATCATATGTTCCTCCCGTCCTTTTCCAGGAAGATTAAAGCAACAAAAGCTTGATGAGCAATTTTCAAAATTCCTGGATGTTTTAAGAAGCTGCACATCAACATTCCATTCTTAGAAGTGATTCAAGGAATGCCTTCCTATGCCAAATTCATCAAAGAATTGCTGTCTAACAAGAGGAAGATTGATGGAAATGTGATACTCACTGGAGAATGTTCCATGATCCTACAGAAACAAACACCAGTCTGCCCACTAACTCCGAGATCAGGGAAGTTTTACTGTTCCTTGCACCATTGGTGATTGTTATTTTGATAAAGTTTTAATTGATTCTGGTGCAAGTATCAACTTAATGCCTTATCGGTATTTAAAAAACTAGGACTTGGAGATTGCAAGGATACACATGTAACTTGCAACTTGCTGATAGAAGTAAAATACCCTAGGGGTATTGTGGAAAATGTCCTAGTTAAAGTTGACAAATTCTTTTTCCCTGTGGATTTTGTAGTCTAGACATGGATGAAGATAGGGAAGTTCCCATGATCTTGGGCAGACCGTTCCTTGCAACAGGAAAAGCACTAATTGATGTGGAACAAGGGCAGCTTACATTACGGGTGATGGATGAACAGGTTACTTTCAATGTCTATGAGGCAATGAAGAAATTTGATGATACGATGCCTGTTACACCATCAATACCATTGATGAGCTGGTTTCTGATCACTTGAGGAACAAACTGGTGTGGAGACTATGGAGTCCGTCTTGAGAGACGTGGACAATTGGAGTGATGATGAAGAGATGAAGAAATACTGGAAGATGTACCAATGATCAAAACCAGATATTATGAATCTTTGGGTACAAATGAGCAGAAGCAAGTTCCGTCTTTGATGCAGCCACCGACCTTGGAACTGAAACCACTTCCTGACCATCTGAAGTATGCTTTTCTGGAATTGGCGATACTTTGCCAATCATCATTTCATCTGCATTGACAGATAGACAAGAACAACACAGTTGAAGTGTTGAAAAAGCACAAAGAAGCAATCGGATGGACCATTGCTGATATCAAGGGTATTAGCCCTATGATTTGCACTCACAAAATCCTTATGGAAGCTGAGTGTAAACCTACAGTTCAACCACAAAGGAGACTTAACCCGACACTTAAAGAGTTGTCAAGAAAGAAGTTTTGAAGCTGCTTGACGCAGGTATCATCTATCCTATCTCTGATAGTAAATGGGTTAGTCCGGTTCAAGTAGTGCCAAAGAAAGGTGGTATGACTGTAGTAAAGAATGAGCAAAATGAATTGATTCCTACTCGTACTGTGACTGGGTGGAGAGTTTGTATTGATTACAGGAAGTTGAATGATGCCACCCGAAAGGATCACTTTCCACTTCCCTTCATTGATCAGATGTTGGAGAAACTTGCAGGGCATGATTATTACTGTTTTCTTGATGGATATTCTGGATACAATCAGATTTCTATTGCACCCGATGATCAAGAGAAAACAACATTCACTTGTCCTTATGGCACATTTGCCTTTAGGAGAATGCCCTTTGGACTTTGCAATGCACCTGCTACATTTCAGAGGTGTATGATGGCTATATTCTCTGATATGCTTGAGAATTTTATCGAGATCTTCATGGATGATTTTTCAGTCTTTGGAAAGTCATTCGATCTTTGTCTTGAGAATTTAGCCTCGGTTCTACAAAGATGCAAAGATACCAATCTGATCTGAATTGGGAAAAATGCCACTTATGGTTAGAGAAGGGATAGTGTTGGGTCACAAAATTTCTCGAGAGGAATTGAAGTGGATAAAGCCAAAGTGGAGATTATTGAGAAGTTACCACCACCCACGACTGTTAAAGGAGTCAGAAGTTTTCTTGGACATGCTGGCTTCTACAGACGATTCATCAAGGACTTCTCCAAAATTTCCAACCTCTTTGCAACCTTCTGGAAAAAGATGCGGTGTTCAATTTTGATGACAAATGTTTGCAGGCATTCAATTATTAAAGGAAAAGCTCATTTCACACCAGTAATCATTGCGCCAGACTGGGAGCTTCCTTTCGAACTCATGTGTGATGCCAGCGACTTTGCAGTTGGAGCGGTACTTGGTCAGAGACGAGGTAAGATCTTTCATGTTATATACTATGCAAGTAGAACACTAAATGAGGCCCAGAGAAATTATGCCACTACTGAGAAAGAGCTTTTAGCTGTTATCTTTGCATGTGATAAATTTAGGCCTTATCTGATAGGTTCTAAAGTTGTAGTATACACTGACCATGCAGCTCTCAAGTATTTGTTTGCTAAAGCTGATGCAAAACCTAGGTTGATTAGATGGGTTTTACTACTGCAAGAATTTGATCTTGAAATTAAAGATAAAAAGGGAACTGAAATGTTATTGCTGACCATTTGTCTAGACTTGAATCTGATAGTTAGACATTCCCATCAATGAAAGTTCCCTGATGAACAATTGCATGCAGTAGAGATTCTAGATTTGCCATGGTATGCTGATATTGTGAATTATTTGGTTAGTAAGATTATCCCATATGGTTTGTCATATCCTCAAAAGAAAAAGTTTTTGCATGATGTAAAATACTATTTTTGGGATGAACCATATCTTTCAAAAAATGTGCTGACCAAATAATTAGAAGATGTGTGCCTGAATCTGATCAGCTTAGCATTTTAGAACACTGTCATTCAAGAGAAGCAGGGGACACTTTGGTGTTCAAAGGACTGCAGCAAAAGTGTTATCATCTGGATTTTATTGGCCTAACTTGTTTCGTGACTGCAGGAATTTCATTATGTCATGTGCTCAATGTCAAAGACAGGTAACATTTCTAAACGCATGAATTACCACAAAACAATATTCTGGTAATTGAGCTTTTTGATGTTTGGGGGATTGACTTTATGGGTCCTTTTCCCTCATCTTTTTCAAATAAATACATACTTGTGGCAGTTGATTATGTTTCAAAATGGGTGGAAGCTGTTGCTTTACAAACAAATGATGCCCGAGTAGTTTTGAAATTTTTGAAAAAGAATATTTTTACCAGATTTGGTGTGCCCAGAGCTATAATTAGTGATGGGGGGTCTCATTTTTGTAACAGGCAATTTGAAAAACTTTTGGCAAAATACGGTGTTACACATAAAGTGACTACCCCCTATCATCCACAAACAAGTGGGCAAGTTGAAGTTTCCAATAGGGAGATAAAAAGGATTTTGGAAAAAACTGTTAATGCATCAAGAAAAGATTGGTCTTCAAAATTAGATGATGCATTATGGGCTTACAGGACTGCTTTTAAAACCCCTATTGGAATGTCCCCATATGCTTGTTTTTGGTAAATCATGTCATCTTCCTGTAGAACTTGAGCACAAGGCATTTGGGCCATAAAATTTCTTAACTTTGATGAAAAAGCTGCAGGTAAAAACAGATTGCTCCAATTGAATCAGCTGGAAGAATGGAGAAATGAGGCATTTGAAAGTGCTCGTATCTATAAGGAACGAGCAAAGAAATGGCATGATAGGAACATCATCAAACGAGAATTTTTCCTGGACAAAAAGTTTTACTTTACAATTCTCGTTTGAAGTTGTTTCCTGGAAAATTACGGTCAAGATGGTCGGGACCGTTTGAGATTGCAAGAGTTTTTCCATATGGAACGGTTGAATTAAAAACTGAGGATGATCGGACTTTTAAAGTGAATGGGCAACTGCTCAAGCATTATTTTGAGGGGGAAAATCTTGACAGTACTACTACTGTCATGAATCTCAAAGAACCATGATCAGGTCAGGAAAGTCGGGCTAAGCGACTTTAAACTAAGCGCTTCTTGGGAGGCAACCCATGTCTAATTTTAGAGTAATTTTTTTTGTTTTGTTTTTACTAACTTAGCTATTAGTGTGGCAGGAGATATTAAAAAAAAAAAAAATTGAAAAGGCTGAAGGCCGGCTCAGGCTGCCAGCCTTGAGCAAGCTTTGAAAAACAGAGAAGGCCGGCTCAACGCCGCCAGCTTTATGCCGGCGTAAAGGAGTAGGTGAGCATCGCAAAAGAGGCCGGCAGTGGAGAGTTGAAAGCCGCCGGCTTAGTTGCCAGCGTATGAAGCACAAGATTTAGGCCGGCTTGGGAAAGGTCTAGGCCGCCGGCTTACATGACGGAGTTGAAGTACAAGATTTAACCTGGCAAGGAAAGGTCTAGGCCGCCGGCTTACATGCCGTCGTTGAAGTACAAGGTTTACGCTGGCAAGGGAAGGTGAAGGCCGCCGACCTATTGCCGGCGTATGTTGCAGATTTCTTGGTTTCTGAAAATTCCCGATCAAGGCAGCATCTGGGATTTAAAGCCGCCGGCTTTGTGTCGGTGTATCCTCTTAAGCTGACAGTGTAAATCGATAAGCGGCCAGCTTTGAGCTCTCGGTATGTAATTTTTTCATTTACACTGGCTGTAAGCCGCCGGCTTACATTGTAGAAATGCCAGCGTAGGTTTTGCAGATGCTTTTAACAGGTGCGAATCCTCTCTCTCTTTCTCATTCTTACTCACTCTCACTCTCTATCACTCTCACGGAAGAAATCATCCCTTCATTAGCTTCATTTTTTTAGTCGAATCCATCCGTCCAAGTAAGATTCTTGCTCTTAATCCTATGTTTACATATACTACATTGCATTATGTATTTAAAATCTGTCGATTTGGATTACTTGTCTGTATTGGATTTCTTGGATCACTATCATTGATATACATTTGTGTTCATCATAGAATTGATTGTTTGGATAATGATCTGTTGAACTAGAATTTCGTTGCATTTGCAAGCCATAATGTGTTGATTCATGATACTTGCTAGATTGGAGAATTAGGGTTCTTGAGATTGGGGGTGTTTGAAATTGCGAAATTTGCGGCTAATTGAAATTGATCTTACATCTGCTGGATTTGTGATCCTTATTACTACATAGTGGCTTTAATTCTTGCATTGTGCTCAAATTTGCCTGGAATTGAAATTGGAATTGGATTTGTGCTCGAATTTTATAAAAATTTCAGTATAAAATTGATTTTGGGACAAAAAGGAAAAATTTTTGAAAATTAATTTTGTTTGAAAATTTTGAAAATTCCAACGTTCAATTCTGAGCTGGCAAGCCTAAGCTGCCAGCTTTGATAGTATTATGCAAGTGTAAATGTTTTAGCTTCACCTAATTATATGCCATGATATAAAAATTGCTCTAGCTCATGTTTTAGGCATAAATTAGAAATCCCTTGAAATTGTGCATTCCTGAATACTAATTAAATTTAAATAATTTGCAGGAATGGCCCCAAAACAAAAACGACCAAGAACGGATGATGCTTCTACATCGGGTTCACAGAGCCAGAATTTGCTGTCTAGTCAGCAATATGCCAAAGATAGAAAGAAAAGGCTCGTGAAGATGGATTTTTTGAATATCCAGTACTTAGACTAGTGTTTACTGGATGAGTTTGGGATGGTAGATAGAATCAGAGCGATTATTCAAGATCCAGCATGGCTCAGACTATTTGATTTTCAGGAGCCTGCTTACAAGAACTTGATGATTGAGTTGTTGTCTACTGTAAAGAATATCCCGGACCGAGAGGAGTCCACTTTCCAGTTCCAGGCCTATGGACACATTAGGGAAGTAAAGTTGAAGCATATAGGCCATATATTGGGACTATACGATAGTGAGGAGGAACGTAGGAATCTGCCCAACAGTTGGCTGGCAGACATGACTCAGGAGGGTTATTGGTTCCAGCTGGTTGCTCCTGAGAGAGCAAATGAGTCATTCATCCCATCCAAGTCATTGGCCACATCTTTCAGAGATGTCGAGCACAAGCTGATCCACCATATTCTTGCACATACACTGTGTTGCAAGAAGACTAGTCACAGCAAGGTGACTTCATTCGACATGTTCTACCTATATAGCCTTATCAGAGGCTATCGGATTGATCTTGGGGTAGAGGTGGCCAATTTTATATACCGACAGGCAGATGACACGAGGACTAGAGGTCTGGGCTGTGGAGGCTACATTACTCGGTTATTGAAGGGGATGAACATTTTCGAGCCTCCATAGGATGACGAGGTGTATGAGTGCAAGAGGATTACATCTGCACCATTTAGAGGCTGGGGATTGCTGAAAAACCCCAGGGGAGCACAGCCACCGATATTAGAGGAGGTAGATATCCAGGATATCTTTCCTGGAGATGCCCCATTAGAGATGCCATCCACATCTGCTCCTCCTCCTCCTGTAGGCACTTCATCAGCGTACGGTATGGACCAGCTTAAGCTGGATGTTGAAGAGCTGAAGCGCCAGAGTCAAGAGCTCAGAGATAGTCAAGAAAGGGAGAGGAAGAAGAACAAAAAATCCAGGAAGACTATCTTTGAGGCACTGAAGACAGCTATTTACTGCATTAGCCTAGAGACGGGGATTGGCATGACCTACCAGACTTCATCTGAGTCACATCACTCAGATAGGCTCAGTTCAGAGCACACACAGACAGCCAGCCCAGGAGACACTGCGAGACACACTCCTGAGGGCAGCAGCAGACAAAGCCCGAGGCCAGAGAGCTAGAGACCCTGCTAGCTCTCAATTTGAGCTTTATTGTTTTTATATATTGGCCTGTATATTTATTGAGTACCCAAGTTCCTGTGGGTGAACTCATTTATTATTTTTCTTCTTTTATTTTGTTTTTGTTTTTGTTTTTGTTTTTGTTTTGTAGTGATTATAGGAATCGAACAAAGCAAATCTCTTGCAATGCCAATTTTGATGACTATGAATCGACTGACTTCAGGGAAGTATCCAATTCATTTCTTATTCCTTTCCTCTGTTTTATTTGTTGAAAAACAGTGAGGTCACTGTTTGATTGAAGTGTGGGAGAAGGGATAGAATTACATGAAGTGTTGAAATGATGAATATGATCTTTTTGCTGTTGTTTATATTGAAAAATCTTCACCTTGTATTTTTGGTTTGAAAGCAAATCACGAGGAAATTCTACCAAATTTTTTTCAAAAATCTCTTGAATTTAGAGATAGTACAAAGCAAAGAATGAAAATCAATGAAATTGACTTGTGAAAGTATCTTACTCACCTGCTATTGTGATTGGTTTACTAAGTTAAAATTAAGTTGTAAAATCTTTAAGGAACAAGTTTACTTTATTTTTAACTTTGGAATTAGAAATTTAAGAGCTGGTTGAGTCCTTTTGTTGAAAGATAAACAGGTCTACTTCTCGGAAATTTTAAGTTGTATATATTCTTTGAATTTTAACACTTAGTGAAAGAGGTAGAAGAAACTTTTAAACTTAGTGATCCTTCATAAAAATAAGTCTTTGATATTGTATTGCATTCAAAAAGAAAGAAACAAGCATAGCTACTACTCTTCTGACTTGAAATTTTGAGTTATGAGTATCTGAACTTGAATGTTAAAGTGAGGAAGAGTTCTTAGGGGTATTTTGAAACCTGGTCACTTAGGTGATGAGCATGGGATGTGCCAACTCAATGAACTCACTGTAACGAGAAGGGAAGAATGGCAAAAGTTCAATTCATGAGCTTTGAAAAAACAAAAAGATGGAGGCCAAAACCTCCCAAAAAGAAAATAAATGCTTGAGAAAGAAAAAGAAAAATGAATGCAAAATATGCAAAGGAAGGAGACTTATAATAAAGAAGGAAAAATTCTAAGGAAAAAGTAGATACCGCATGCTTTCATTTTATGTTACTTAGAATATATATAAGCTAGAAATCCAAAGAAGTTTAAATGAGTATTTTTCCTTAGTGGATTGAGTATCTGCTTTTGAATAGAATGTTCCTTTGTTAAAAGTTGAGATTAAAACTTGTTTTATTTGGATTAGCTTTTAAATTTTGATTATAGTACTCTAATTACAAGAAATTGGTATGGTTAGAGCTGTAGATACAAGAAAAACAAGTTAAAGAAATTGAGATTAAATTGGAAAATTGTACTATCTATAAAAAGATTTCATTTTATTCTTCATTTTGCTTGAGGACAAGCAAAAGTTCAAGTGTGGGGGAATTGATAAGATCATATTTTATACAAATCTTGATGATCAAAAGAACTAGAATGGATATTTGTTTTGATTAATTTTTATGTTTCAGGATTAATTTGGATAAAGAAATCAAAACAAGAGAATTTGAATTGAAAAAAGGAAAAATTGAAGTTAAGGCCGGCAATTCATCATTCAAAGCCACCGGCGTTCAGACGGCTTACATCCAAGGCCGTTGCAGCACTGCCAGCTTTGCCCAGCTTAAATTCAAACAACACTCAAAGCCGCCTCAAAGCTGCCAGTGTAGAAGATGAAGCAGCCAGCGTACATGAAGGCTGGCAGCCTAGAAATGAAACATCACCAGTTTTGAAGGAGTTAAGCCGGCATAAAAGCCGCCGGCTTGAGGCAGCGTACATCATAGATTTGAAGCGACATGAAGATATCCAATGCTTGAAGGAAATTGAAGAGACAAATCTGTTGGAGTGTCTATGCCGGCATGAAAGCCGCCGGCTTTGGAACGACGTTCATTATAAATCAGCCAGCACTTCATTTCTGACTATATACGCTGGCTAGATCTACATCTAAGCCGCCGGCGTAGAAGCGGCCTACATTGTAACTGATATTGAAGGTGCCAGTGCACTGCCTGCGCAAAGAGGAATTCGAAGATACGCCGCCTGTAAGTAGCCGGCGTAGGATCCAAACGGCCGGCGTACAATGTGAAACAGCAAAGATCATTTATGTTTTTCTCGAAATTTTTCCTATAAATAGGGTGTCTTCTCCTCACTTTCAGAATCATCCAAGAATCTAACAATCCAAGCATACATTCCACAATCCATGTAGCTTTAGAATACTTAGAACTAGGCATTTAATAGAGATTTTTCAAGAGATATTTGAAGTTATTCAAGAAGTTGCAAGTGAAGCTTTGGTATTTTGAATTGATGATATCTAATCTTATTTCTTTTATGAAATTCATATATCTGAATAGTTTGATTATAATGAAATCATTTGCAATTTTTTATCTGATTTTTGAATCATCATCCATGAGTAGCTAAATTCTTTTTGTAGGAAGTTGATGAAGCTTTAAACATGCTAAAATGATTTTTGAATCCATGTTATAAGATAGTTAGAATCATGAAATTCATATTGAATTCTGATTATTCATCAACTTTGATGTATAAGAATTCTAGTAACTCGGAAGGGAATTAGGGTTCATATGAATTCATAAATTGAGATTAAATTGCAATTGCGGAAGCGGCGTGGTTTAATCTAATTTAGAAATTGTCCATGAATATTAATGCAATGTTTTATGTTGATTTCTGACTAAGGAATTAGGAGATGTTAATGTAAAGTATTAGTCAATTATAGAATCGGAAGGTTTATAATTGTAATTTTGATTCCACTAATAATTTATTTAGCGGAAGTTATTGAATTGTTTTGTGGTTTAAGAATTTTTAAACTCCGTTTTTAAATCTTGACAATTTCTTATGAATGTCCATGAATCTAATTATTATTATAACATGACTTCAAGTTGATTGGCAATAGTTTAAAGTGGATTCTGCTCCTTCCCACATTTTTCCTCCATATCCCTCTCTTTAAAAAGCTCATTGCATTCATATAGATAATCAATTATATAATTTAGTTTAATCTACTCATCTTAAAAAGATCAATTGCCTAGATATTAATATTAGTTGATAATTGTCTAGTAGTTAGTAAATCTCCGTGGGATCGACACTTTATTCATGCTATATTACAATAGAAGACCTAGTACGCTTGCTAGAAATATGCTTTAAAATTCACTACTAAATACAGCACATCACTTCCCTCATCTTTTTCTTCTTTTCCTCCTTTGTAGCCTCCAACAGCTGGGTTATTGTGAGGGAGTCCTCGTTGTCCTGAGGAGCATCTAGAGGGAGTTGCTGCTGCTGTTGTGGAGCATCATGAGTCATAAGGGTTTCAGATTGAATATTCCCCTCTTCATGATTTGTGGCTACTTCTATTTGGAGGCGTGGATGATAGAAAGTTTCAAGTTGATCCCATGTTGAAGTGTGTTCCTCAGGGATTCCTTGGGACTACTTTCTTCCTCCTATTGCCTTTGAGCCTTTCTCTCTTTCTATACTCATTTTGCCACTGCTCCAATGCATGAATCTTTTCTTGTCGTGCTTTATCTATCTCTTCTTGTCTTCTTTTTGTAGCAGTCATCCTTTCTACTAACTCTAAAATTATGCACCTAGGAGGTACTTGTTGAAGAGGTGTAGCATTTGAAACACCTAGAGCATCTACAAAAACTGGCTCTATGGCTGTTTCTTGAGAGGGTGCTACTTCCTCTATTATTTCTATTCTTATTATGGGAGCTTCATTAGATTCTTTATTAAAATGACTATCCTCTGCTACCATCCGCTCTTCTATCCCACCCTCTTGTACAACCTTTTAGACTAAATCACTTAATAGATTCAAGTTGTTTTCACTATCAGAGTGTTCTTCTTGAGGAACAGCTAGAGCATCTACAAAAACTGGCTCCACTATTTTCTCTGATATAGCTAGTTGTATTGGATCTTCATCCAACTCTGAATCTTTGAGAAGGATCATTCTCCTTCTCTTTATTGCTGGTTGCCTTGTTCTTTTTCTTCTTTTTAATGTATATACAATTGGAACTAATTGCACAATCTCCATTATTGGTAGTTGGGTGAAAGAATGGGTTGTGGTTGAACAATGGCTTCATTGTCCTTGGAAATATTCTAAGTAAGTGACTCAGCCAATTATTGCAATGGGTCTATGTTTAAGATGTGTGTTTGGGGTGATATGTATGGTTCTGTATGTATAGGGGTGAGTATATTTGGGTTATGATTTCAGGGTTTTCTATGTGTCTAATTTCAGTGTATGGTGTAGGTGAGGTATGTATATGTGGAGATCATGGCATGGTATCATTATCATTATTATTATCATTATCAATAGGATGTGACTTTACCAAGATAGGGTGTGGAGAAGGTGATTTGGATATTATGGGTTGTGGAAGTAGCCTTAAGACTACATCTAAAATATTGGACATCATACTTCTAAGATTGTCCACACCCTCTTTTGTACTCTTTTCCAAATTAGCAAGCTTTCCTTTTATTTCAATAACTTCATTTTCCAATCTGTGGAAGCTTGCTAAAGAGGGTTGTGTAGCTTTTGATGCAGAAGCTTCAGGTTGTGGCAGGGAGGTTCTTCTTGTGGAAAGGGGATATGTGGCTCAAAAACCTGTTGCTCAACTGGTAGAGTTGATTCTTGAAAAAGCTAGGGCTCAACTAGTGGGTCATGGTCCAACCTTGGTTCTACTATTGTACCCACTTCTACTAGTCTCCAATCTATAAAAGCCTTCTTTTGAAGCTCCTTAAATTTGCATACTAGGTTAGTTGGCCCCTGCTCTGGCCACATTCATAAATTCCTCAAAATCCTTGTGATTGAGCCACCAAGGAATATTCCTTTGCAGTTTAGCGTCACTTGATACTTTAGCCTACAGGCTACCAATAAACCTACATTTATCTTTATTCCCTTCGCTATGCTGATAATGGGATGTAGCTCTGCTTCAGAGACTATTGACCCTCTTTCCAACTTAGAGAATATACTTTTTATCAGCATATAGTGCAGCATTTGCACACTTTTTCTCCTAAATTTTGACGCTATGGTCCTTTAAAGGATCAATCTTCCTTTAATCTCTCCTCTAAAAATTCTTGAAATCTTCTTCGGGTATTTCAAGGGGCAACTCTTGGAATTTTGGTTCTTCTAGATGTCCTTCATCCTCATACAGCCCCATAGCATATATAAACATCCTCATTAGGACCTCCCTGTATTCTCCAAATGCATAGAACCTTACTATACTACCTAAGCTGGGTACTTCCCCTTCCATCTTCAAACTAGCCATAAAGGCTAAAGTAGTGCCAACATATACATTCTCCTTAATTTCAAAGACCTTCCTCCATACAACATCTTCAAAATATTTGAGGAAGTCTTCTTTCATGCCAAAACTCCTTAATAACCCCCAGTTCATTACAACATTCTCTACAATTTTTTTTTTAGGATAAAAACAGATTAAATCTATCCTTATCATCAGCAGACAGATTTTCCAAAGCTTGGGTACTTATTAGAATTGCGTAGGTTGTCTTTTTGGCGCTATTTTTTTCTACAAAAAGAGATAATATACATTAGTTCAAACTTACTTATAATTGAAACAACATTTATATTTTGCTTATTATTTTGAATTATTAGAGACAAACTAGGGTTTCTACATAACTTAATGAGTCCAAAAGAAAGCGAAGTTTGTAACTATTTACTCAAAGTTCAAAGAATAACATTACTTAACAAACTACTTTAAAAATAACAGTTCCTCATTTTTCACAAGTTCATGTAGAAAATTTGAAAAACCTTAAAAACACAAAACATGTTATATAACAGCAAAAATTATAAAAGAAAGAAAATAAAAAGCATACCTGATATGGTTATAGATTTGAGATGCTGGAAGGTTTTTTGGGATTTGCTTTTAATGAAAATTTTTTGTAAATGCAAATGAGAGATTTTTCTTTGAGTGCAAGAATAGTGTTTGTGTCGAGTGTAGAATGAACAATCTTTTTATTTTCAAAACCTTTTAAAAGCCAAGCTAGAAAATGACAAAACTTGTTATTTTATTCATTTATGACTAAATAAATAAAGAATAAATGACACTCGACTTAAAAACAAAATCGCAGCTTATTTGAAAAGAATTAAAGAATGCGATGGACAAAAATTCTATTATTTTATTCAAGAAAAGAATTTAACATTGTCGAGGGCTCGACAATAGGGCTCTACTTTTATCATTGACCTCGAAATTGTCGAGGTTAAAACTTGTTTCTGCACAAAATTTCCATAAAAACTATATAACCACATTCATCAACCATTCCATTCGAGCACATGATATAACAAAATTAATCCATTGCATTCTCATAAAAAAGGTTTACACATATCTTGTCTTAAGACCACTTTCGCCCTATCACTCCCTTAAAACAACTAATTCATTCTGTAAAAAACAAACAGGAAGAAAAGATGTAGGATAATCATCCTAAAAATCAATCATTCTTGCTTTGTTTGATCACGTGGATTGGGTTTAGTACTCGAAGCTAATTATCCTAAAGGTCTTTCTGAAAGAATTTTGGAAATTTGGTCAAGCTGGTTCTCTAGGTTATGAATGGTAGTAGTATGATTTCTCAAGGTGGCATCTATTCTGTGCTGTCTATTCTTTGAAGCTTTGATAAACTGTGAAACTAAATCTTCAAGAGATTTGTTGTTTCCTTGATAAGCTCATGACCCTTGTACTGGTGGTTTCTAAAAATTGGGTGGGTTCAACTGATTTTCAAAATTGTTGTTACTCCACCGGAAATTTGGATGGTTCCTCCAACCAAGATTTTTAATGTTACTATAAGGGTTAGATTTTTTGCCAGAAAAATTGTTCACAAACTCACAGCTCTCAAAGGTCATTCCTTCAATGTTTTGGTCAAGAAACTCAGCAACCATGTTCACTTGGGGTTCTCCCCATAGACAAATGTTCCACTTTTCTGCGTAAAGCCTCAATCTTAGCAGTCAAGTTAGAAACAGTATCAAGTTCGAAAACTACTCTTGATCTTTCCTTCTTAGTTCTTATAGATGACCATTAGTAATGGTTGTTAGCCATATCTTCAAATAGGTTTAAGCACTCCTCAGGGGATTTGTAATTCAGACTTCCTCCAGCAGCTGCATCTATCAATTGTCTAGTTCTATGTTCAATCCATTGTAGAAGGTTTGTACCTGGGTCCATTCAGGCAGTCAATGGTGTGGGCATCTTGCCATCAACTCTTTCCATCTCTCAAAAGCTTCATATAATGTTTCAGAATCCATTTGATGGAATGAAGTAATGTCAGCTCTCAACTTAGCTGTTCTAAAGTGGAAAATATTTCCTCATAAAATTCTTATCATTTGTTACCAAGTGGAGATGGAATTCTTTGTTAATCCATTCAACCATTTTTTTGCATTTCCTCTGAGGGAAAATGAAAATAATCTCAACTTGATTGCATCATCAGACACACCTTATTTTGATGTGTACAAATTTCTAAGAACTACTACAGATGGCTATTGGGGTCCTCATCTTATAAGCATCAAATGACCATTGGCTGATGTTTGGTTTAATCTCAAAGTTGTTAGCAACAACTTTAGGTCTATTGATGCTAGTATATTAGTTCCTTCTAACTTGGGTCTACAGAAGTCAATCATAGTTCAGGGTAGGTTCTTCCTAGGTTGTTTAGTACCCTCTTGAACTTCACCATGGAATATGTTATAGTTCTAGATCAAATGGAAACAATAATTTAAATTGACTCCTAGTCATATGCCTACATTTTATTTGAGAAAAAATCAGAAGAAAACAAAAATATATACAAAGAATGGACTAATTAAAGAATAACAAATAAAAGAATAAATAATTAACAAGACAAGAAACAAGAAACAAAGAAAAATGACCAAACAAGTATGTAGAAGAACAAACAGGTATATACAATAAAAGAATTAAAAGAAATAAAGAATTTAAAAACTGAAACTAAACAAAAATATATGCAATAAAAGTATAGAAAAGAAAATAAACGACACGTATATACAAGAAGAAAAAGAAAGGTTAGTTACAACAAAAGATTTTACAAATCAAGCACATATATACAAAAGTATTTACAAAATTAAATCGGCAAGAACAATAAATGAAATTAATTTCTATTATTTCTTGTTGGCTTCAAAAAGAATCCAACACCATTCCCCAGCAGGGTGCCATAAAACTTAGTTTGTTGTTGTTGTTGTTAGTACATGATTTGTGAAATTCAAAGCTCAATTTTCACTAATCACTGATCGAGTTTTTAAATTTATAAATGTTTTCTAAACCAATAACTATGGTCTCATAGGGTAACGCACTCATCAAAAGTAGCATATATATGATTTAGGTTGGTCCGAAGGGAATGATTGGTAGCTATATGCTCTTAATCCCATTAATTGTCTAGCCAAAGAAGATTTTAGAAAAATCACAAAGGAAAAAAACTATACTAAGTTAAAAATATTCACAAATATTTGATGGGAAAAATGAGAAATAGGCCTGTAACTTCTATGAAATAGTAGCTCAAGGTTACTTCACCAATTCCTTATTAGAATGATTTCTTAAGGACAATAACTTCTTAAAAGCTGTTTGAAATGGTGTGTTTATACCATCCAATTCTCTAAATTAAAATAAAGCTTCTCTCGAAGTCAGTAGTTCTAGATCTAACTAAACCAGTAATATGAAGTTTCAATTAGACCTGCATAAAGAATAGGAATCCATTGTTTTGAAAAGGATACTTAATGAATTTTTAAAACAAGTGACAGAAAGTTTTCACCCATTCCTCAGCAAGAGGTAGTTACACCATTAACAACCGCAAATCTATTTAATTGAATGATCTCTCGATTTATTCAATTGAAATCAATCGTGGATCTAAAAGAATACATCATTCCTTTCAAAACCACAAGTTAAATTCAAGTTTCTAATTACAAACACCCAGTCAAATTTACTTGAAAGAGCATTTGAAATCAGACTAAATCAGGAATTGGATTCGTAATCCCTAAGCTAAAGGAGTTTATTTCTCCATGAATTTATCAAAATAAGCACAAATTAGAAGAAATAAAACAAATTCGAAAGATTAATCAATTAATTGCTCAGAAATTCATAGAAATTACAAAGATTGGGTTAAATTGATTTTATCCAAAAAACAAAAGAAATTTTCAAGTAAAAAGATATGGAAATTCTTTTACCCAAAAATCCTTCAGAAATCTACTTTACGTTAATACTGATTTACACCATTGGTATGCATTTTGCAATGCATGTTTGCATGTTTATTTATAGACTACTAGGTACAGAAAACATGGCCATCTTTATTTGACACGTAGCAGATTCGGAAAATCCTTTCAAACAGAATTTGATAAATTTTCATGCACACAAATGAGCTGTGAAAACACTCATCAAGGGTTGCGTGCTCTGTTGGTCGATGCTCGTATTCAGCAAGATCAGGCTCGACTTCAAGAAATTCCTAAGTAAACTGTGTGTTTTTTTTCATTGCTCTATCGAGGGTAAAATTGAGAGAGTTGAGGGTCAAATTGTTGAGGCTCGAGATAATCTTGTTGAAGAATTGGTCTGGCAACACAAAAAAAAAATAAAAAAAAATCGAGGATCGAGTTTTGAAGCTCGACTTTGAGGTTCGACAATGTATTTTCTTCAGAATGATGCTCGAACACTTCGACTGAAATCGAGGTCTCACATTTGAGGTTCGATAGACCAAATTTTGCTGTCTTTTTTCTTTATTTGTCCTCAGCTGTGTCTTTTTTAAGGCTCGACTTCTGCATTTTTTACTTTAATTGTTGTTTTTGCTCCAAATCTGCATTAAAACACTTGATCACTCCTTATTTGATTCTAAGAGCTTTGAAACAACATTATTTATCAAAAACATAATTTTTTTTTAAGATTTTATCAGAAATTCTTAGCAAATTAAGCTCAAAATCCTATGAAAAATATAGAGTAACAATGACTTGTCAATACTTCAATGAGTAAATCAGCAAGAATATATGAAACCCATAGAATTTCTTTGACAGTGAAAGCCAAGCTATGGTACTCACTTTTAGTAGATGAAGTTGATACCATAGGTTGTTTCTTCAACTTCCATAAAACAACAACTGAACCAAGCATAAGATAGAAACCAAAAATGGATTTCCTGTCCACAGCACAGGATGCCCAGTCAGCATCAAAGTATGCACAAAGCTGAAATGGATTATCAATAGGAAAGAGCAGATCAATTGAAATAGTTTGCTTCAAATATCTGTATAAATGCAACAAGGTAGCATAGTAAGTACTTCTTGAGGCAGGGATAAACTGACTAAGATCGTGGACATCAAAGGATATGTCTGGTCTAATCAAATTAAGATATAGCAACCGACCATGGGCTCGATGATAGATACTCGGATCAGGGAGAAGTTCATCTGTATCATGATCTAAGTGAACCCCAGCAGTAAGGCCGTTTTAATAGGTTTGCATGCTATTATCCTGACATCACTTAGAACATCGGTAATGTACTTGTGCTGAAGAACATGAATTCAATGTGAAGTATAGCACAATTCAAGTCCCAAAAAAAATCTAGCTTCTCCCAAATCCTTAATAGTAAATTCAGAATCTAAGTCATGCTTCAAAGCTTCTATTTCAACAAGATTAGTTCTAGTCAACAATAAATCATCCACATAAATAAGGACTACATGAAAACCATTTGAATCATTCTTAGTAAAAAGGGAATAATCATTCTTCGATTGGACAAAATCCCTTTTAACTAAGAAAAGTAATAGTTCATGATTCTACTGTCGAGAGGCTTGCTTCAAACCATACAAAGACCTCTTTAATCGACAAACTTGAGAAGGACTAGCCTTATGATAACCTTGAGGAGGATGCATGTATATTTCCTCATCTAAATTACCATGTAGAAAAGCATTGTTTATATCAATTTGATGCAATGGCCACTTCTTAGCACTTGCAACAGTAAGTAAAATATGAACAGTGCCCCAATTTGTAACCGGAGAAAAAGTATCATGATAATCTTCGCCCTCTATGTGAGTATAACCCTTTGCAACCAAGCGGGCTTTATATCCATCCACAGTACCATCTGGTTTAAATTTGGTTTTATAAACCCATTTACAACCTTTAGCCTTCTTACCTTTGGGTAGAGAAGTAAGTTCCCAAGTTCTATTGTTTTCAAGAGCATCAATTTCCCTAACCTAACATCAATCTATTCACTATGTTTAATGGCCTTAGAATAACAAGTTGGTTCTGGAACAGCTAATACATTGGCTAACAAAATCACATGATCTTTGGGATAGTGTTTAAAAGTAGATGAAGGAAATAAAGGATATGTGACAGTGGATGAAGGAAAGTTAGAACTTACCAATGCAGAAGAACTAAAAGGATCAGAGATGGTATGTTCATAGTCATTTAATCATTGTGGCAAGCTGCGATTTTTGGTAGATTTCCTAGTAGACTGATGAATTTGATTAGAAGTAAGTTACTGATTTAAGGAATCAGCATCAACATCAGTGGAAAGAGTAACAATAGAAGGAAGATCAGAAGAAGGATAAACGATAGAATCATACCGAGAAGCATAGGAATTGGATTCAGAATTTTGGTAAGGAAATATATCCTCACAAAAATGTACATCACAGCTCACTATAATACGCTTTATAGTAAGATAAAAAAGCTTATAGCCTTTGTGACCTTGTAAATATCCAAAAAAAACACATTTAGCATCTCTTGCATCTAATTTGTCCCTTTTAGCAGTAGGAATTGACGAAAAACAAATGCACTCCATGACACGTAAGTGAGAATAATCAAGTGCATGACCAAATAACATTTCATAAGGTCTTTTCCATCCTAAAATTGACATGGGCATCCTATTGATGAGATAAGTGGCTGTCAAAAGACACTCACTCCAAAAAGACTTTGGCAAATTAGCATGTAATCTTAAATCTCTAGTGGTATCTAACAAATGACGATGTTTCCTTTCAACTCGACCATTTTGATGTGGCGTATAAACAGTGGTACGTTGATGAAGAATGCTAAGTTACAAAACAAAGATGATACTTGAGAAATGAATTCGAAGTCCATATCATTTTCGAACATGCTTGGTATAACATTGAAATGGTTATGAACTACGAGAAAATTGTGTTAAATTGAAGGAACCTGACATTTATATTTAGCACATAGGTCCAAGTGCAACAACTATAGTCATCCAAGATATAAGGAAAAATTGACTCCACTAAAAGAAGTACTTTAATGGTCCCCATAGTCAATATGTAACAAATGGAAACCAAAAGAGTCAAAAGAACTAGGTGAAAAGGTAAACGATGCAATCTTTGCTTGCTTACAAATCTCACAAAAAAAATCAGACATAACACAGATTTACACATATTCATGTGAAAGTTTGGATATAGATGAACGACCAAGGCTTGCATGAAGTAAATGTACAAGGCCATTTTTGTTACATGAATGAATAGAAATACTAGAATTGCTGAAACCAGTAGTAGTACAATAGAACTGACCGAAGAACATACAATCCAAGACTTTCCTTAGCCTCTACAACAATGATATTAGTTTTTCGGTCCTAAAAAGTACATGAATGTTGATTTAGTGAAATGGTCAAATTATTGGTTTAAGAACTTTACTCACTGAAAGTAAATTGTGTGTAAAGTCTAGAATAAGGAAAACGTCATGAAGTATGAGATTTGAATTCAATTGAATATCACCAGTTATATGAACTAGTTTCATAGAACCATCGAGTAGTCTAACCATTATGGGATTGGGTAAAGTTGTTTGATGGAGTAAAAGTGAAGGAAAAGGTGTCATATGATCCGTTGCACCTGTATCAACTATCCTAAAACCAAATTTGTCCTTCAAAATATTAAAACACGATGAACAAAGAATTAATGATACATGCACTGTTCATTGTGTTGAAGACAATTCATCATAATTCCCTTGCTCATTTTTCTACTTCAAGAGTTTTAACATCTCATGACACATATTTTGTAGCATGTTTGTGTCCATGCCTATTTTGGAATCTTCAACACCGTTGCCAATGGAGTCAAAACGAGTTTTTGCCACATACATATCACGATCTACTTTAGCAGCATAGGAAACTCTCTTATTTTGCTTGATATTCTTTTTATACTTGTACCATTCCGGATATCCAATAAGTTGGAAGCAATTTTCTATCTAATGCCCATCATTTCCACAATGTTCGTAAACCATCTTACTTTTCAATTTCTTTCTTTAAGCATTATATCTATTTCCATCCCTTGATGCTGTAAAAACCATAGTTTTTGAAGCTCTTAGACTTGTTATTTCCCTTTGTTTCTCAATTTGTTGTACAAGGTAAAAAGCACGACTAATAGTAGGAAGGAGGTCCATTGATAGCACTTGATTTCATACATTTTCATATACATCCCCCAAACCCATCAAGAATTGCATCAAATGAGTTTGTGACTCAAAATCCATAATCTCTCTCTCTCAAATTACATGTGCAATAGTCCATTCTTCCACAACTACATAAAGGATACACATGTAAAGATTGTAATTCATCCCATAACCTTTTCAACTTATTATAATAAAGTCCAACACTCAAATTTCCTTGTTTCAAATTGCATATCTCCTATTGAATTTGATAAACCAAAGGTCCATTGGTTTGACTGTATTGTTCATTGATTTCATTCCATAAATCCAAAGAGGATTGTGAATATAGGAAATTTTGTAACAAATCGCTACTCATAGAGTTTAAAATCCAGCATCTCACCATGTTATCACATCTAATCCACTTCATTAACTCAGGCAAATTGTCACTAGGTTTAGGCAAACTACCATCTATAAACCCTAATTTTAATTTCGCACCTAATGACATTTTAATCGATCGATGCCAAGCAAAGAAATTAGATCCATTGAAAATGATATTTCCTAAACACATATTTGGATTATCAGATCTAGACAAAATAGACGATCAAATGTGCTAGAATCATTCCGTACTAAGTCAATAGAGTTCTCCATGATCAAAATAAGAAAGAGTAAGAAGATCACTTATGGAAATAGGAGAAGAAGAAAAAAAAAAACTCTCGTAGCCTGCTTTGATACCATAAAGAGTGAGTCGAAATTTATCGAGCTGTGTGGATATAGTCGAAGAAGACAAAACGAAGAATAGAGAGACGTCAAGGAAATAGAGAAAAATAACAACTCAACTTGAGCTCTATTATTTGGGTACAGCTATTTAAAAATATCTTAGAGTTGTAATAGACGTGTTACAAAAACTAGTTAAAAGAAAACTAAACTAAAACTAGAGGAACAAAAAACAGAACTGACTATGTATTAAAAACAAAAGATAAAAGCAACAATATGCACACATTAATAGTTCACAAAAACTATATATAGATATCTATGTCATAGTAATGCATGTGATGTGTACTAGCCAATTTTCAAACCATTATAGAATAACTCTTGGGTGGCTTAGAAGCAGCTATTGGCAACACAACTATGAAGAGTAGCAAATAGAAGCTTAAGAGTAATCGTAAGGGATCAACTCGAAGGTACCCAACAATCATAAAGAAAACAAATATTCAAATATCTAAGAGTGCAATTCTATTCAATGCAAAACTGAGCTTATGAATTGGGATTTTAGAGAATATTAAGATTTATCAAATCAAAACTCTAAGGTGCATTTATTTAAACCAAACTTTCTCATATAACCCTTAAATTCTTTAACTCAAGCCAAACTTTTCTACTTTTCTAAAATGTGACCCTTGGGTCCTTTTTATTTGATAATAAATTCTATGTAAATTTGGCAAAAAAAAAAAAAAAAAAGGTCTTTTATGCCATGCCAATAATGTAATGATACAATCTCTAAACCCAAACCAAACCATTTCTCCATAGATCTGACAAGTTTTATCATGATCATCCAAATTAAGCAAATTCCATAAAATAAAAAGAATGATAAAATTCAAATAGCGCACCATTTATATAAATACTTCACACTTAAGCAATCATTCCCTGCAATATGTTGTTTTTAATAATTCATGTGTATATGTAAAAGCTCGACGATGATATAACAAATTCACCAACTACTTCATCATTTCACTATCAACAATTTTATTTGTTCAAGTGATTCGCATAATGTACTTATGGTAACTTCAAATACAAACAAGTAATCATGTAGTTTATGGCCACTTCAACCATATCACTAGCAAGGCAATATTAACCTTTATCTTCATGGTCTTCTATATGATGTTCTTAAATTCAACTATGATGCGCATATGAATGTCATAGTTATTACATGTTCGCTTTAGCTTAACCCTTTAGTATTCGTATTTATTCAATTTCTTATGGTTGTAACTTTTACTTCTTATTGGATTTCATGTTCTTTACATTATGGTGGTCATTATTCCAAGAACTATTCAAATCTTTCACATTCTAACCATGTTATTCTTAGAATAAATAATCAAGAGAGCGATAAATTGATTATTTTAACAATTTTAAAAACCTTCTTTTCACATAATTAACTTACTCCCTTTTGTTTGCTTATTACAATTATGGCGCAAAACAAAATATAAATACAATAAATAAAATATGCACAAATTAAATATAGGGAAGAGAAAAATAGACTCTTTACTTGTTTAGCAAATCCATGCTAGATTATTGCAAATGCAATACAAATTAATAAATCCATCCATATTTGTATATATCAATCTACCATTTAAATTATCCTCTAGTACTTTATTCCTTATTAAAACATATTTTAGAATCTTCTAAGTTACACATTACCTTGACAAATTTATCCCATCTCATTCTTTTTCATAACCATACACACACACACACACACACACACACACTAGAGAAAACGTCAAATATAATACCTAAACTTTGCACAAAAATTCAAACTTTGAAGTAGTCAATTTAACACACAATCAAAACTTTTGTTGCTATTTTACTACCCTACTTATACTGTTTACTCTATTTACGGGCTTGAAAGATGTAATTGATAAATGGTGTTAGGGGAAGATGTAAAAGTTCAACTATCACGCCTCGAATAGGGTCAAGTCATGTTCAATTCTACTATGCATAATGCTTAGGCGTTATACACTAAGGCTATCAACAACTATTTGTTTATCGTCATCATTTGCAATCCAATTTTAGATTTTGAAATCATTTAATTAGGTTTTGAAAATGTACTAATTAGGCAGTGAAAAAAATAATGAAGCATCAATGGTAGATAAATAGTAATACAAGATATCTAATAAAGACTTCTACAACCAAAAGGAAAATACAAGTTTGAAAAGATAAACTATAACTTTTATTTAATAAAATACATAATCTCGTGTTCCTGGTCACTCCACTCATCAAGCTCATATTGATCCCTCCCAAACCTGAGATACGCATAATCATCAAGTCAAAATCATCAACACCTGAAAAAAAAAAAAAAAGAATGAGCCAATGCTCAATATACAACAATACAATCACACATGCTATTGCACATGCACCTAAACTATATGCAATGCAACACCAATAGTTTAAGGTTATTATTTGAGGTAATTCAAACAACACAGAAGTACTCACACTCTAGACAACAAGCCTGGGAACTTGGAGTTCTGAGTAGCAACAACTGCTTAGATGGTTGATATAGGTATCTCAATTACCTATATCTCCTATAAAAACATATTGTCATAGCCTCATCTAAGGTTCATAGCTGTTACGTATCTCTACTTATCTTAGTCCATACTACAATTCGGCTTAACCAGTCTAAAAACATCTATACCAGATTGTATTAATTCTTTCGGAGCTTAAGTAAACATTATCCTAATACGGTTTGCTCCGTCAGCTACCTACCAAGCAACCAATGTAGCATAAGCGCCTAACCATCATGCTGGCATTATCTAGCAAGGTTGTCGCTTCTCAAACCGGATTAAACGATGGAAGCACACTCAAAAAACTAATTAGGTCATCTTTAAGTATTAATTCATTTTAGGATGTCTATTGTAGCAAGTAACAAGCAAATCACTGTACCTAATATTGAAATAGTAGATGGTAGAGGATCACAAGTTGGACAATAGGTTGATTAAATATCTATCAAGAAAGATTAATTTGCATAAGTATTGAGTATACAAACTAAAGATTTAAGTCATATTGATCATTCAATTTAACATAAAATCTTATGTAATATAAGGTCCTTGGTTTATAATTAAGTTAGGTCTTTAGATAATTTGGACAGTTAGGCTTAGATAACTCGGACTAAGCTCACAGAATTCGAAAATCGAATTTATTATTTAGATGTATTGGGCCTTTATGAATCCTTGGTTAAATCCAATAAAAAATTCTCTAAGTGTTTAACATTTTAGAGTAATGGGTTTTAGGGTTTAAGAATTGAGCCTATTAAGGAATATAAATGTTAAATTATATGCAATTGGGCTTTATTTTGAATTTAGGTCCAATTAGAGTAATATTGGCTATCAGAACTAAGAATTATGTTCGAAACCAATTAAAATTCAATTTAGACCCTAATTAAGCTATTGGCCTTCTAATATCCTATATAAGCCTACTAAAGATATTTTAAGGCTTTTTGGACCATAAAAAGAATTTGAACACAATTAAGTATTTTAATACTTGGAATTGGTAATGGGTTAAAATATTTTGGGAATAAGCCCAAATAGAATAAATAAGGGTATTGGGCCCGGATTATGGAATTTAAGCCCATAAAATTTAAAGCTAAGTGTTGTGGTTAAGGTCATAAATGGCTAGGGAATACTTGTTAAGATTTATTTTGAGCCTATTTAGTGTAGATAGACCTAGTAGGCACTTATTTATGTTATTGGACCTAAGGTTATGTTTTTAGACCAATTTATCTAATTAAGATCATTTATAGTTATTTAGTCAAACTAGATCTTATTTTAGTATTTAAGCCCTTAACCACTTATTAAAGCCCAAAATTATTAATATGAACCAAGTGAGACCTAAATAAATTTCTAAATCCATTTTAGGCTATTTAGGTCAAGTTGGACCTATTCTTATTATCTTATTCTATTTTGGGTCATTTACGTCAAATTGATCACATTTCTATTGATTAGGCACATTTAAATTATTTCAACCCATTTAAACATAAAATAATTGTTAAGTCAATTTTATAGTCCTTTTAAAACCTAAGTTTATAAAAGTCCACTATTTGCTAAATATCCAATTTAAGCTCCTTTATATGGTTAAATGCCTATTTTATCTAGTTCAGCATATTTAACCCATTTGAGTTCATTTAATTAATTCAAGCCCAATTGTCAACAAAGTCAATTTAACATGTTAAGGCCCATAATAATTTATTTTATTGTTTTTAGGCCCATACTATGTCTATTTATCTAATTTTATAACTAAAAACTCTATTATACCTATACTATCATATTTGGCCTATTAACTTATTTTTATCAAATTTTAATTTGACAAAAGACCTTGTAATTTATAAAATCCCTAAGTTAAATAATTATAACTAATTGTATATTAATCAAGCTGTTTAGCAATTAAATTAATTATTTAAGCTGAAACGTACACTTCTTATTTTATAACAAGGTTGGAATTGTTAGACAAATTTAAATTACTTTTTAAAAATAGTAAATGAATTTTAAAAATTATAAAAATTTTCAGTTTAGAGGTAGACATATTAAAAATATCACTTTCCAAAATTTCGCTCAAAAATAAATTCATTTGACATTTTATTTAGATTTAAAAAATTAGGTCAATATATATTATCAACTGAATTTAAAATAATTTTTAAAAATGGAAAATTATTTTTTAAAAATTACTAAAATTTCTAGCTTCAAATAGATACATCAAAATATCATTCCTATAAACTTAAGATAAAAAAAATTCATTTGATATTTTATTATATTTAACAACTCACATTATTATAAACTATCATGAGAAATTATATCTATTTTTCTAAATAGTTAGTGACTTGAAAAAGTTAAAAATTTTCAAGTTACCACTATATGTAATAGGATATCATCTATAAAAATTTCGTTCAAAAATAAGTTTGCTTGATATTTTATTTATTTTTCTTATATGTTACACATATTAGGGTTTTAAGAATATTAAAACAAGTTGAAAAATTATCAAACTTTTCAATTTATATCCTAAAATAACAAAATACCATTTCCCCAAAATTTTACTCAAAAATAAATTCATTTACTATATTAATTAATGTCACAAAATTTATGTTATGCGATTAATTTATATCCAGCGTAAATAATAACATATTAATTCGATTTCATCATGAAAAATTATTTGAAAAGTCACCTAAAACATGTTAAAATAATATATATGCCATAACATTCTATATTCGTCATATTCATGTCACAAATTCATCAAAACATACAAGAACAATTGCAATATCAACACATTTCACTTAAGCTAAACAATACAAAATAGTTCACCTAAATCGCATATTTTATTTTCTGCATTTTTACTATTATCATATTATTTGCTAATGCATTTCATTATTTCACAAATTAATCAAAATACTTACTTGTAGAAGCAATGCAAGATTAAATCTTTCACTATCCTACTCTTAAGAATTTGATGAAGCTCATTTTGCTCTAACCCAAAACTTCCCTTGTTAACACCTAATTTCAAAAAGAAAATATAGAGATTAATGGTGTTTTAAGGTTCAAAGAAGATATAAAACATAGAAAGCCTAAAAAAAATCTAGATTAATTTAGGAATTTAATTTAACAAAAGAAGATGGTAAAATAAATTTAGGTAATTAGATAATTGAAATAGATATTTGGTCATGATTAAGATGCTAAGAAATTTAGATATTGAATTTAGAGGAATTTGTCAAAATTGGAAAAAAAAAATTAGGAAATTGTAATTTAGGTGGATGACTAAATTGATAGTTAGGTTTGGTTTAATTTATTGTGTAGGATGAAATAAAAAATTGATATGGTTTAATCCCTATTTTCATTAGAAATCAGTTAATAGCTTGAAATTGCTAATTCACCTAATTATATATATAATTTACTTAATTAAATTATCTAGATCAAATTTCTAATTTAGGTTTTAATTTAGTTCAAATTTCTCATATTTTATACGATCTAACTCACATATTTTTAATTAACCTAGTGAAGTTCAAGATATTTCATCAGTCCCCTTCAAAAGAAGTTTCATCCTCAAAACTTACCTAATTACTTGTATATGGTTAACATCTCATATCAAGTTTTAATTCTTGTTTTTAATAGTCATGAGTATTTTGCCATGTTTTTATTATGTCTTTTGTTGCTCTACTTTAGTGATTTTTGGATTAAATCTGGTTGTTATGTTTCATTCATGATGAAAACTGCACTATTTTGGTAGTCATTTTCTTGCATCGATTTTGTCTATTAGCATATATAGTCACATTGTTTTGGTCCCTTTGATTAACACATTTGTTTGATATTTCTCACCATTTTCATTATCATGAAGCATGTTAAGATTTTAGTATTGTTTAGCTTTATTATCATTCATTTATAAGCACTATTTAACTTATTCATTCACTATTCATTTAGCATTTATTTCTTTATCTTGTTATGTGTAGGCTTCAAACATTTCTCAATTTCCATATAATTTAGCAAATATATACTAATATGAGCTAGTATGGTGATTCCAAACCTTCCATTACTTAACTGGACAAAACTCAAACTTAACATGGACGACTGATTAATTAACTTGACTTGAATCGACTTAAGAGTACACACTACAAGAGTACACTGACTGAGAAGACACAATGACTCAACGAGAAGATCATGCATTCGACATTCCATCCTATACGCATATGTGTGCTAATGTGTGTATGAAATATAACATTTTCACACTCATTCAATTATAGTTTCCATTATATTTCATAACTCATTATCGCCATTTAAGACTTTAATTAAGTAGCTAGTCGATATAGTAACTTGTTTTGTAATTGATTATCAAATTATTTTTTATACGTCACAATTTGAATTTGATTTTGGGAGTATGTACGTAGGAGATGAGTTCAATTTGGATTAGTGAGACAAGCGCATATTGTCCAATTGAGTGAATATTTCAGTCGTTTCATGATATTGCTATGATTTTTAATGGTTTCATCGTTGTATATATGGAATCAATAAAATATATAGATTCTATTCTCAATTTGGAATTTCGAAGGATGGTTCTTACTTTATTGAAACATAAATTTGGGCACTTACTTGTGGGACCTTTTGGTTATCTTATTGTATTATTATACATGGAATCCACTCTTATTCAAATTTGGGTTATTTTAGATGATATTTTGGTATTTTATTTAAAATTTCTATTTTTAACAGTGCATTAGATTTTGTAATATACCAAAAGTGTTAATCGACATGGAGATGCCAAAATCAACTAGTGAAATTTCTAGTATTATCTTCATTTTTAGTTTTGATTTTATTTACCTAACATATTTCAAATTAAAGATTAAGGGGAGTTCCTGTAGAGCACACAAGTACACATCACACATCAATCAAGAATTTCCAACTTTAAAGGATAAAAAAGGCTAGTCCTAGGGTTTATCTAAGTTATTTGTGCATCTATTTAACTTAGCCAAGTTTAAATTAAGTTGTTTTATAATAAAAATTTATTCAATTATAACTTAAGGGCAACTATAAGCCCTTGTTTTCTTAGCAAACAAAACTCGGTTTCGAAAATCGGAATCGGAAACCGAAACCCTAAAGGATTACCCTAACCTAGGAACCCTAATTTCGGCAATACCGAGAACGAAACTCTGGAATAATAAATATGAGTTAGCTCTAGAATGTAGTCCAAAATAATATATCAAAACATTAAAAGATCAGATTTCAAAGAAATTCATTTGTTTCAAACCCGATCGGGATCTGTTCTCGAAAATTGATCCTCGGGACTCAAAAATAGAAAAATATTATATAGGATTCTTTAGAACCGGAATTTAATAAGGAATTTAAAAATATAATTATAAGAATTTTTCGAATTATATAAATTATAGTTATAGATTTTTATCGTATTTTCATTACTACCGGTAATTTAATTGTTTAATCTACTTTTTGATTTCTAATCACACTATTCATCAAATACAACCACCTATATCCTATTCTTACATCCTTATAACCTATTCTTACCATCTTATATTATATTCCTTACAATTTAATTTTCCAATACATTTTTATTACTTAAATTAATTCTTTAAATTTGAAAAAATTACACAAAACAAAACCACACCTCTCTCTCTCTATGCCCACTCAAACTGGCCCCTTTCTCACACACCCCCCACCCCCCCCCCCCAAACTCTCACTCTCAATTTGTCTTATTTTTCTTTTATTAATCACGCAAATCTTAATCTATTTTCCTATATAAACACCTTTATATCTTTAACTTTCAATTCTTTCTTTTTCACAAAAAAAAATAAATAAATAAAACTTTGGAAAAACTTTTCTCTCTCCCTTTTCCCCCTTGTGCCATGAGCTTTCCTCCCCTCCCACACACACATACACACACTTTTTTCTTCAAGTTTTTTTACTCCACACATTAAATAGGTAATAGATCTAAACCGTACAACAAATAAAACATGTAATGGCAAGATCATACATGTGTGGTTTCATCAAAATGCCCATGAGCTTTATGATAATAACTTGTTAATTTTGCATGCACATATAATATACTTGGTAGAAACAATACAAATATCACAAAACAATTTCGGAAATATGGTTTTTAGCTACTGATCAGATCTTATCCGAGCTTTCTAAGACCTAAAAGTTTTCAAAACGTAGCAATAACATAATAAGTAGATAGATCTTTCGAAGTAGATAGAAACCAACTAATTTTTGCAAAATTCTGAGTTAAAATGATCAAGTTATGACCGTTTTAAGTGGGAATTTCCATTTACCACGAAAATTACGAACTTGAAAGTTTTTATTTAATAAGTTGGAATTATTTATGATTTGAAATACTCATTTGGGTATTTCTTTCGTTTAGTTGACTTTGAATCGAAGGAATTCTTTCCTCCAGATTACTACCAATAGAGACCGGTGTCCATGGCCAAGGGAGCGTACTTCCTATTACAATTCCTTACTGTGCTTGTAACTAGTAGTTGCACTAGAATGATAGGCAAAGATAAAACTTGGAGATGCATGATGGGTAATTATGGATTATGTATGCTATCTTGATGTGTTAAGAAAATGAGCTAAGTATATCGAAAAACCGATGATTAACTGATGTATGTCCATATGCCATGATTATGAGTGTTTACAAATTGATTGGTCACCTATGAAACTGCATTAATGATTATTCAGATGAATAAGTAATATGGACATAATCACTTCACGATGGGGATGGCACATTTAATCATGGTTGGTTCTTTGTGATCCATAAACAGTATGAATAAAATAGGTTGCCCATGAGCTATAAAACGATACCGTTGATGGGTTGCCCATGAGCCATAAAACGATACAGTTGATGGGTTGCTCGTGAGCCATAAAATGGAACAGTAATTCAATGTAATACCGCAGGATTCATTAATCTACTAACCCCGAATGGAGGGCGTAAATCCACCAGTTGATTATATGTCTTGTTTGCCCACATGGTTGTTGCATTTCATATGGATGATTAAATCAACTTGTTTGTAGGTATGTAATTATAGGATATGAGTATTCTGGAAGTATTTACTCACTAAGGTAGTGTAGCTTATACCCCCACAGCTTCTTTTTGTTGCAGTTCTCATACCTATGGTTGCGTCCCAAGACTTGGACAACTCAGGTAAAAGCGAAAATAAGAGTTTCTCATAGAAGCTTATGTTTAGCTTTTGTATAGACTTCCATAGGAAATCTTAAACCCTCGAGTTGTTGTCGAAAATTAATACATGGACTGATTATTATTTTGTAGGAATGCCCCTTATATTTTGTAAATGATCTTGAGATATCTATGGTTTATATATCTTTATGCTTATTCTATTAAGTTAAACTATATCTCCAATTGCATAAGTATTCTATTGTCTTAAGGGAACCCTTGCATCTAATACAAACTTTTGAATAACTGTGATAGTGATTCCTAAGTCTCGTTAGTATGCACGACTGTATGTTTAGAGTACTCTTTGGGGCGTGACAGTTTAAGTTGGTATTAGAGCAGCAAAAATATAAAGCATGGCAGTAGAACTTAAAAACTTAAAATGTGTAAATGAATAAAGCTTAGGTTAGGAAAGGAGCTAAAAGTCGAAACTAACTAGAAATCTTTTCTTGGTATAGGTTTCCTTAGGAGAAACAAGGGAAAGAGCCAGAATGTTTCTGCAAGGGAATGGGGAGACATTTATGGACTACAAGTTGAAGTTGAGAAATTCATGTGAGAAATTCGCTTTTGCAGCGAGACTTAGGACTTTAAGAGAAGTGTATGTAATATGGAAGAGAGGTCTTAGGTATACTAGTAGGAAATGGTGGTAGACTAAATAAGGTCTGATCCAATAAGGAGAGGAGATGGACAATGTTGGAGATTATCTATGTTGTGAAGAATTATGGTAGACTATGGAATGAACCGATGCTAAGAGAGGCCACTTTATCCTAAAGAGAAAAAAAATCCCCCATACCCTGACTTTCGATATGGAGGAGTATAGGACCTCTATATGTTTATGCCCACGACGATTTGGTGACCCATAAGGAGTGGCTCGAGGCAGATGCACGAAATCACTTTTATTGGCAAGGAGTATATTTAGATATTTTGTCGACACCTGAAGAGATCCAAGCATCGCATCCTAGTGACGTAGGCATGCAGGTAGAGAATGTCCCATTGGAGGAAAAGTGTAATGAAGATGAAAGTGAAGAGGAAGACCCAAAGGAGGACCCGAATTGGGTAGATGAGGAAGAAAATAGGATACCCCAGCTGACTAGGATGAGGAGGATCCAAACAATAAACCAAATCCACCCAATTTGAACTTTGACCAAGATCTTCAATCCCAGATACCCACAGAATAGAGTTTGAGAATGAATTAGACCCTATATTTGGAGAGATATATATAATTGGTGAAAGCTTAAGAGTTGCAAGTAGAACAACCATGAATCCTGTGGAGAATGAAACTTCTGAAGAGATCATGTTGAGGGAAGCTTGAGAAAATGCTAGAAGGATTTGAGAGGAAGCTAGTGAGGAAGTAATGAGAGAAGAGAATAGAGAGGTTGAAGATAGGACCAAAGAAGGAGAGAAGGAAGAATCCGAGCAGAAAGAATGGACATGGACACCTAGGAGGAGAAGGATCACTGTAAAGGCTTACTTAAGCCAATTTGTTAGAAGAGATGATGGGAGCTCTTCTAGTGGAGACCATCCTCCGACCCTACCCCAGGAGACTCTTAGGAAAGAAGATGAAAGAGATTGATACGAAAAACCTTAGGTATATTAAACCTAAGACCCAACGTTCGTCAAATGGAATTGAACCCCAAGGATCGTCTAAGAAACCTGGTGGAAACCGTGACCCATTGCCTATATGGAGGCAAGAACCTTGGTATAGTGGTAGACGCCACAACCGGTGATGACAAACCGATTGATAAGTCAAAGAGGTTGAACGCATGGGAAACTCCCGATAATTCATAAATAAGTTCTTTTAGAACTCAAAAGAAGAAAATCTCATATTTTCATTATCAAAGATATATGTCATATATTTACATCTCATAGATTTATATAGGCTTTTAATTAGCCTAAAAACTAAGCTACAATAAATAAGGAAAAATACCTATTAATGACTCATAGGATAGTAAAGACAAACTTGACAATAAACAACCTATTAATGACTCCTAGAAATATGTAAAGATAAACTTGATAATTAACAAGAAAATATGAAAAGACATAAAAAGAAATCCGAAAAAAAAAAACACACAAAAATTAAATAACCCTAATAGATACAATAAATATCCCTAAGAAAATAATAAATATCCTAAAAAGACGATATGATGCCATCTGATTCTCATCATTCCCTCCTTCTCGAAAAAGATTCGTCCTCGAATCTCCAAACTGATGCGAACCACAAGCGACCTGCCTTGAGACCCAACATCAATATGCTTGAAAACACCGTTCCTCTTTTTCGAAAAAAAAGTTTCATCGTTGAATCTCCAAACTGCTGTAAACCACAAGCGACCTGTCTTGAGACCCAACACCAATATGCTTGGAAACAACTCACTCGAAAGTCTGATCAGATGATAAGCGACAAACTTTAAACCTAATGAATCTTTTTTTTCTTTTTTTTTTTTTTTGTTTCAAGCCCTAAACAAGAAACCACTAATTAAAAGATCAATCCCTTTTTTTTTTTTCACTCTTCTTCTTCTTCTTCTTTTTAAATATAATAAACACACTAAAACTGCTAGACCTAAGATCAAGACAAACAAAGGATATGAACGACTTGAGTTACCTCTAGTCGAACTGGATATGGATTCTTAGAATACCAAAAGCTCTGATACCAAATGATACGAAAAACCTTAGGTATATTAAACCTAAGACCCAACGTTCGTCAAATGGAATTGAACCCCAAGGATCGTCTAAAAAACCTGGTGGAAACCGTGACCCATTGCCTATATGGAGCAAGAACCTTGGTATAGTGGGACGCCACAACCGGAGATGACAAATCGATTGATAAGTCAAAGAGGTTGAACGCCATGGGAAAACTCCCGATAAGTTCATAAATAAGTTCTTTTAGAACTCAAAGAGAAGAAAATCTCATATTTTTATTATCAAAGATATATGTCATATATGTTACATCTCATAGATATATATAGGCTTTTAATTAGCCTAAAACTAAGCTACTACAATATAATAAGGAAAAATAACCTATTAATGACTCATAGGAATAGTAAAGACAAACTTGACAATAAACAACCTATTAATGACTCCTAGAAATATGTAAAGACAAAATTGATAATTAAACAAGAAAATATGAAAAGACATAAAAGAAATCCGAAAAGACACAAAAAATTAAATAACCCTATAGATACAATAAATATCCTAAGAAAATAATAAATATCCTAAAAAGACGATATGATGCCATCTGATTCTCATCAGAGATGGCAATCACAATCCAAAACAATCCAACAAAATTTTGTAATAGGCAATAAGAGATGCCAAGTTGCCTTAATGTTGTCCTTAGGCGGTTTTAGTATGTTTAATCTTTTGTTTCTTGTTTTTCTTTTCTTAGTTTAGTAAGAGGTTGTAATATTGATAGGTCTAGGTCAGTCAAGTAGCATGTTTTTCATGTTTTGTAAGCTTAATGTAAGAGACTCGACTGAATGTACGACCTTGGTATTATCTACTGAAATCTTATATGTATTTTGTTTAAAGAAGGAATTTATGTTTTCTTAACAAATGACATAAACACAAATTAAAAAAAAATGCAACTAATGAGGAGCATTATGCACAATAGACTCTTAGAGAACCGTAATTAATAACAAGACGCATGAACATCATTGCATCCATTACATCATTGTGATTGAATCTTTTCACTTGATTTCATAATTTGAGTTATGATTTGAACTCTACAATTTGATATTATAAATCAAAATTTCCTGGCTTAGATTCCGTGATTTGAATTTTGTGATGATTCGTTGAAATTCCATTTGATTATTTAATTTTCGCAAATTCCAAATTAAGCATTCGAGGCATAACTTTAAGAAAATCTTAAAACTTACATAGTAATGTATAAATAGATGACCCCGAAAAACTCGCAATCATAAACAAGAAACTCCCCCAGTATAAGCGAATAACGAAAATCAACCTGCTATGTCTCAACAAAATCAACAAAGGGTAGTGCCCCAAAACCCGCAATTCGACATGATGAATGCAATTGTACAACTAGCTCATCTTCTAAACACATTAATCCAAAATCAAAATCAAAACAGAATCAAAACCAAAACCCATGTAAAAAACAAAACCAAAATCCAAACCAAGGCTAAAGTGTGCAAAATTCTGCACCACCACCACCACCCATGGATCACCATGAAGTAACTGCCGAAGCTCCGGCACCACCTAAGGAACAGTCAAACAATGCATCCTAACCACCACCGCCACCTTACCAAAGACCTCATCGAAGCTCTCTACTAGACTTCATAAAGAGTAACCGGTATTTTGACGGAGCCTTTGGCAAACCCAATGAAGCTAAAGATTGGTTGGCTTAGATTGAGAGATCTTTGGCAGCTTATGAGGTCCCACCATATCTTCGGTTGGACTATGGGACTTACATGCTCAGATACAATGCTAGAGTTTGGTAGGAGTTGAAGAGAAGGAGTTTAGTACCTTCGATTACATGGGAAGCCTTCCGTCGAGAATTTCTGGAAAATTATTTCCCTTTTAGTTGAAGGATGAGATATAGTGCAGATTTCCTGCATGTGAAGCAAAGAGGTAGGACAGTTGAGCAATATGAGACTGAGTTCACTCATCTGCTACAATATGCACCCGAATCTTTCAGAGACAGCGAAGAGCTGAAAAGATAAGTATTCTTGGGAGGTCTAGATGAAGACCTGAGGAATAAGTTGGAAGAACATGGATTGAAAACTTATCTGGAGTTAATGGAAAATGGTCGGATAATCGAAGGAGCAAGGAAAAGGAAGTATCAGATGCCGGAAAATAAAGTCTTTTGGAAAAGGCCGATGCCTCAAGTTCAGGATTCAAGGGTAAGAGATACAGGCCTTACTATGGGTTCCGAGATAGTGGAAGTGGAAAACCCAATCCGGTAAACGTTAATGTTACTTGTTGAAAGTGTAAAGAGGCGCACTATCCTAGACAATGCCCACAGCTGAAAAACAAGTGTTTCTTTTGTGGCGAATCGAATCACATGGCCCATACCTACCCGAAAAAGATGGTCATCACCTACTTTACCTGTAAAGAAAAGGGATACCTTGCAACAGAATGCCCACAAAGAAGGTGTAAACTCCGGTTTTCCTAGTAACCAAGTAAACTTCGGAAACTAGAAACCAAAACCCTAAACCGGATTAGCTTAAGCTTGAGAGTGAAACCTAAGAACCCTGGATCTGACTTTCCTTCGATTTCAAACTAAAGAACTTTTGTAAAATAATTTACTATGGAATATTGTTCTAAACTATATTTCAAACCATAAAAAGATCTTATTTTGAAAATTTTTCCATTCCGGGCCTTCCCGAGATCCATTACGGAAAAGCAAGCCCCGGAACTCAAAATTCAAAAAATATTCTGGAATACTCTTTAGAACCAAAATTTAATAAGGATTTCAAAAATATAAATTTTATAATTTTTCGGTTTATAAAAGTTACAGATATAGCCCTTTTTCTCGTATTTTCTTTACTACCGGTAAATTAATTGTCTTGATTACTATTCACAAGTACAAGCCCATACCCTACTACACTCATAAGCCACTCCCTACTCTTACACCTTACAAAACACTCAATTACATTTTCTTTTCCAAGAATAATTTGTCTCTTAAGAAATTATTGCATTTAAGACTTATTATTAGATAAATTATAAAACAAAACAAATTAAAACTCTCCCTCTCTCCTTCCCCTTTGAAACCGGAGCACCACTACACTACCCCCCCCCACCCCCCACCCCCCACCCCCCTTCTTACCCTCATTTGTTCTATTTTTTCATCTTTATTTTAATTAAAACAAACCCTAATTCAACCTACTATATGTACTCTTTTACTTCTCTCTTTTTCCTTCATTGCACTTTCAAAAAAATTACACAAACCATCTCTTTTTCTCTCCTTTGTCGTGACTCACATAGCACACACACATCTTCACACAAGTCCATTTTTCTTCTTCGTTTTCCACTTGTTCCAAGCCTTAAGTGATGAATCTTAAACCTTTCTACCATTAAACCTTGTAATGGCAAGACCATTCATGAGTATTTTACATTTAAGTCCCCATGAGCTCTTGCTAGGGACAAGAAATACTACTACAGAATATCAAACCATCACAAGAGTAATCTTGTATTTGAATGTTTCTTTTGTATGATGATCTTCATGTTCATGCGTATAATGTTAGAGTAAAGTAAAGATCTTGCATAAAAATCTATGTTCATGTTTCAAACTCCATTTCATGCATCCTAAGTAGTAGATATAGTATTTAAATGCTCATATTATACTTGACAATCATGATCTCATGGATATTTTGTGTTTTGGTGTATTAATGATCATAAGACCTTTGTCTTGTGTATATAAATGTATAGTTTATAGATCTTTAAGTAGAGACAGAAACTCAAAAAGGAAAATTATTTACTTGAAATGGTCAAATGAAAATTCGGATGGTTTCAAGACCATGGTTTAAAAACCCTTTTATCAACTCTAAAACTTGTGTTTTATATGAAAAATGAGGAATATAGGTAATAGATATCATTAAGTGATGATTTTTATACGTTGAAATGGGATTTGCTAAGAAAATTATGTAAAACAAGGAGTAGAAATAAAGTAAAAATTTTGAGTTGCTTGACACTTTAAGAAATTCGTAATAAAGGAGTAATGGCATGAAAACACTTGCTTTCCAAACTCAAAATAGAAGTTTTATTAAAGAAATGAAGTCCTTAAGGGATAGGTATAATAGAGCCTTAAATTTTAAAGTATTAAACAAGTCTTTCTCAAAGAAATCACCCAAGAACTAATTTTACAAAAATTCGGATTTGGAAATAGCCCCTATTTGAAAACATGTTTACAAAGTATAAAATGGGGATTTTTATGAAGAAATGAAGGCCTTAAGGAATAGATATAATAAAGACTCAATTTTAGCAAGGATAAATAGATTTTCCTAAGAAATAATTCCAAAACAAAAGAGAATGATCAAAGTCATGAAACTAGTCTTCTTAAAAGTAAGTATTCATGGAGTCTTACAAAATAAAGAGTTCTAATTTTTTTTAGTAAATATTGTTAAGAGCATGCATACATCAAGCTCATAAAATGCCATTTATGATAGGAAATCATCAATATTGCATGCATAGTTGATCTATGAAGTAGAAACATTTCAAACATTCACAAAACTATTTTTCAGAATTGGATTTTGCTACTGATCAGAATGTTTCGGGACCCAAACATTTTCAAAACTTGGAATAATATTAGAAACAGATAGATCTTTCAAAGTAGATAGAAATCGATATATAATTTGCGAAATTCCGAGTTAAAATGACCAAGTTACGGCTGTTTTAAGTCGGGACTTCAACAAATGACGAGAATTACAAAATTACTAGTGTTGTTTAATAGTTTGGTTTAGTTAAGTGATGAAATACTCATTGGGGTATTTCTTCCTTCTTAGGTGACCCCGAGATCGATGATTCTCATCCACCAGACTACTATTACTAGAGGACCGGTGTTCCAATGACTAAGTAAGTATTTCTTCCCGATTCCATTTATCGTATGTGATTGTAATGATAGTTGCATTAGATCTAGGCAAAGATAAATGGATATGTATGGTGGGGATAAATGGGAATTATGTATGCTTGCTGTTGATATGAGAAATTGAAAATAAGAATATCGAAGTCGGGTGATTAACTAATGGTTGTATAGGTGAATTAGGATTGATTGTCTGCGATTATTGATCGATTACCTAAGAAATCGGCATTATTGAATATTCGGAATTTATAAGAAATACAGACTCATGCATATCACAAATGGGGACGGAGCATTAGAATTGGTTGGTTGCCCATGATCCAAAAACGGAGTAAAAGTTGGTTAATCATGATCTATAAACGAAATAATGAGTTAGTTAATCATGATTCACAAACGAATTTATAAGTTGGTTGACCATGATCCAAAACGTCATATTTTTAGTAGTACCACAATATTCGTTAATTTGCTAACCCGGGATAGAGGGCGAAATTCCATTCATATATGATTTCTAGCTAGTCATATGTCTGTTGATTCCATATGTTCGATGCATATCACTTGCCTGATTAATCACTTGCTTGTATGATGTGTTACGAATGTGATCTTGGAAGTTCTCACTCCCTAAGCTAGTATAGCTTAAGTCCTTACAGTTTTTATTGTTGCAGCACTTGTTTTTCTGGCTTAGACAGAGGCGCCCGACAGCTCAGGTACAGGAGCTAGGCGTTTCCTTTAGAAGTTATATTCATTTCTGTTTAGACTTCCGTAGGAAACCAAAAGACTCTGGATGACTGTAATTGACCTCTTAACAATATTCTTTTGTGGGGAAATGCCCCTTAGTTTTTGTAACCATTTTTATATGTGTTTTGATTTATATTCTAATGCTATTGAATGTCGATTTGAACTCTTTATCTCCATTAGTTCAAGTATTCTATTATCGTAAGGTATGTCTTACATCTATACAAAACTCTCGAAGGAATAAGGTAGCAATTCTTGGGTCTTATATGGCACCTTGTGAACTGTTACGTTTAGGGTACCCTATGGGGCATGACAGGAGGAGTGTGGCAGCTTGACCTTATGGAACATCTGACAGTGTGTGCACGACAAAGGGCGGAAGTAGGAGTGAAAGTCGTATCACATCAGCATGCACGGAATGAGACTCTACAACTTCGAAGGACAGTAGATGGTAGAGGAAGAAGATGATGATGAGATGGAATTAGCAGCCTTTGACCAAGGGGGAGAGAATGATGTTGTTTTAGTCACAAGTCAGCTACAAAACCCCTCTTTTAATTAAAGTTTCCTTTTAATTACCAGTTTTCTTAAAACATAAAGTTATTAAAGAAAAATTAAAGAATTTTAAAACACATGATAGATAAGTAGTAAGGAAGACGTAGGTGTAAGTAGTAATTAGCGTTTGTTGAACACAGGCATATAATGGTGAATAGAAGCGAGGCCTATGTGTTGTTTGATACAGGAGCAACACACTTGCTCATCACCACTTGTTTTGCTAGACAACTCGTTTTACCAATAGTCACAACCACCTCTAGCCTACGAATCAAGACACCCACAAGAAGTGTCATGTCAACTCTTGGAAATTCAAGGACACCCCTCTAAAAGTGATTTGATAGTGTTGGAAAAGAGTAAGTACGAGGTCATACACGGTATAAGCTGGTTGACCATGGTTAGAGCTATTGTGGATTGCAGAAAGAAGATACTATGCTTTAAAGATCAATACGAGAAAGAAGTGGAGTTTGTGGGAGAGACTACAATTCCAAGAGGAAATAGATTAAACTCTTTTGAGTTAATGATGGAGGATGAAGAAATAATGCCCATTGAGGATACCATTGATAAAGAAGAATCAGGAGAGGTAAAAGATATACTGGTTGTGGATGAGTATCCGGATGTATTTCTTGATATGTTGCCTACGTTACCCCTAAAGAGGGAAATACATTTTGAAATTGACTTGGCTCCGAATATAGAACCGATATCAAAGGCACCTTACCGGATGACACTGGTTAAGTTGAAGGAGTTGAAAATTCAGTTACAATAACTATTGGATCAGAAGTTCATAAGGCCTAGTGTGTCGTCATGGGGTGCAACTGTACTATTTGTGAAGAAGAAGGATGGATCTATGAGGCTATGTATCGATTATCATGAGCTCAATAAGGTTATAATTAAGAATTGATACCCTTTGCCCATGATTATGATCTATTCGATTAGCTACAAGGAGCGCGCATGTTCTCGCGCATTGACTTACACTTTGGATTTCATCAATTAAGGATAAAACCCGAAGACGTACCAAAGATGGCTTTTTGCACAAGATATGGGCATTATGAATTTTTGGTGATGCCTTTTGGATTGACCAATGCACCAGCTGCATTCATGGATCTCATGAATAAAGTTTACAAACCACTCCTGGACAAATGTGCAATAGTCTTCATTGACGACATTCTGATTTACTCAAAGAGTCAGAAGCAGCATGAAGAGCACCTTACGATGGCATTGCAGACTTTAAGAGAAAATAAGCTATACACCAAGTTTTCTAAGTGTGACTTTTGGCCAAATCGGATATCCTTTTTAGGACATATTGTGTTAGAAGAACGCATCTCGATCGACCCCGAGAAGATTAAGGCTGTAGTGGATTGGAAACAGCCATAAATGATAACCGAAGTAAGAAGCTTTTTAGGACTGGCTAGCTATTATCGCAAGTTTGTAAAGGATTTTTTGAGAATAGCTAAGCCCTTGACTCAATTAACACAGAAAAATTAGTTTTTTTTTTTTACAGATAAGGGGGAGTAGAATTTCCAAGAATTAAAATAACAACTGGTATTAACACCAATCTTGGTTTTTCTAGACCTGGAGAAATCTTATACTGTATATAGTGATGCTTCAAGAATGGTCTTGGATGTGTACTAATGCAAGAAGAAAAGTTATCACTTATACTACTTCTCGACAGTTGAGACCACATGAGCAGAACTACCTTACGCATGATTTAGAGTTAGCTGCAGTTGTCTTTGCTTTGAAGCATTGGAGGCACTATCTATATGGACAGAGGTGTGAGATATATACAAATCATAAAAGCCTTAAATATTTGTTTATGCAGAAGGAACTAAATTTGAGGCAAAGAAGATGGTTGGAGTTGATCAAGGATTAAGAGCTAGGAATTAACTATTGTCCGGGAAAAGTAAATGCAGTTGCAGATGCTCTGAGCGGAAAAATTATGGGAAGTAGCTGCATTAATCACAAGTCAAAAGGAATTAATAAGAGAATTCGAGAATTTGAAGATTGATTTGTTGGACAAAGTTAGAATGAGAGATAGCCAATTTGTTTCGAACCTATCTTGGTTAAGAGAATCAAAGAGTCAACAATATATGAAGTAATACAAAAGCTCAAGAAGGAGGTTCAGGAAGGAAAATAATCTGACCTTGTAATAGATGAGAGGAGTGTCAGAATGAAAGGACGACTATGTGTACCAGAGGATGAGGATTGAGAAAGGAAATTATGAGTAAAGCTCACAACTCCCGGCTATACATACACCCCAGAGGTACCAAAATGTATCAGGATTTGAAAGGTCACTACTGATGGAATGGTATGAAGAGGGATGTAGCAGACTATGTAATGACATATACGGTTTGCCAACGAGTGAAGGTAGAACATCAAAGGCTAGAGGGATTGTTAAAGCCTTTGCCTATCCCTGAATGGAAATGGGATCAGATATCCATGGATTTCGTGTGTGGCTTTCCAAAGACTTTAACGGGTTGTGATGCAGTATGGGTAATTATGGATCGATTGACAAAGTCAACACACCTTTTGCCAATCAAGATGACATACTCTATGCATAACTTAGCCAAGATCTACACCTGAGAACTAATGCGACTACATGGTGTACCCACGGGAATTATTTCAGATCGAGACCCGAGGTTTGTATCTAAGTTCTAGACAAGTCTACAAAAGAATTAGGGTACAAAGCTACATTTTAGTACTGCATATCATCCTCAGATCGATGGACAGTCTAAGCGGACAATTCAAACCTTAGAAGACATGTTGAGAGCATGTGTTTTGAAATTCAAGGGAAGCTGGGATAATCACATACCCTTGATTGAGTTTGCTTACAATAATAGCTACCACTTGACCATTCAAATGCTACCCTACGAAGCCTTGTGTGGACGGCGTTGTAGATCACCTTTGTTTTTGGGATGACATAGAGAAGCTTGCTATTGGGATAGACTTGGTACAAGAGGCGACGAACAAAGTGAGAATCATACATCAAAAGATGAAGGAAGCTTAATACCGACAAAAGAGTTGGGGCAGATTTGAAGAGACAAGTTCTCGAATTTCAAGTAGGTCATCATATGTACTTAAAGGTGAATCCTATTAAAAGTATATGAAGAGTACGTATAGAAAGGAAGTTAAGCCCGAGATACATTGGACCCTTTGAGATATTGGAAAGAGTTGGAGATCTACATATCGATTGGCTCTGCCACCAAATCTATCAGAGTGCATATGTGTTTCATGTCTCGGTACTAAGAAAATATTACTAGACCTAGAAAGAATCATCGAGTTAGAACCTATCCAGTTAAAAGAAAACCTCACCTACAAGGAACATCCGGTGAAAATCTTGGATAAGAAAATGCAAAGGTTATGAAATAAGGAAATTCGGTGCGTGAAAGTCTTATAAAGAAACCTTGCGTTTGAGGAGGCAACCTAGGAGGCTGGAGAGGAGATTCAAAAAAAGTACCCCGAGTTGTTTTAGGAAAGAGGTACATAAGTTTCAATTTTGAGGAAAAAAGTCTTTTTAAGGTGGGTAGGTTGTAAGCCCTTGTTTTCTTAGCAAACAGAACTCGGCTTCGAAAATCGAAACCGGAAACCGAAACCTTAAAGAAATACCCTAGTGCTAGTTTGGAACCTAAGAACCTTAAGTCCAACAATACCGAGAACGAAATCTCGGAACAATAAATATGAGTTAGCTCTAGAATATAGTCCTAAAAAATATATCAAAACATAAAAAAAAAAAAAGCAAAAATGAAATTTTAGAGAAATTCATTTGTTTCAAACCTGATCAGGATCTGTTCTCGAAAACCGAACCTCGGGACTCGAAAATAGAAAAATATTATAGAGATTCTTAGAATCAAAATTAATAAAGAATTCAAAAATAATTATAAGAATTTTTAGATTATAAAAAATTACAATTATAGCCTTTTTTATCGTATTTTCATTACTACCGGTAATTTAATTGTTTAATCTACTTTTTGATTTTTAATCACACTATTCATCAAGTACAACCACTCATACCCTATTCTTACTCCTTACAATATATTCTTATCACCTTACATCATATTCCTTACAATTTACTTTTCCAATACATTTTTATTACTTAAATTACTTATTTAAATTTGAAAAATTACACAAAACAAAACCACACATCTCTCTCTCACTATCCCCATTCAAATTGGCACACCCACAAACACGGGCCACCCACACCCCCCCCCCCCCCCCAAACTCTCACTCTCAATTTGTTTTATATTTCTTCTTTTATTAATCACACAATACTTAATCTATTTTCCTATATAAACACCTTTATACCTTTACCTTTACCTTTCACTTCTTTCTTTCTTTCTCACAAAAAAAACAACTTTGGAAAAAGTTTCTCTCTCCCTTTTCCCCTTGTGCCATGAGCTTTCTCCCCTCCCATACACACACACACACACACTTTTTCTTCAAGATTTCTTACTCCACATATTAAATAGGTAATAGATCTAAACCTACCATGAATAAAATATTAATGGCAAGATCATACATATTGGTTCATCAAAATCCCCATGAGCTTTATGCAAGGATGTGGAAAAACGTGAACATGATGATTCATGCTATCATAATGTTGTGGATCTTGTCATTTAAGTTGTTTATTGTATTTGCTATATTATTGTTTTATAATGGTTCATATTAATATTTTGTGTATATATTCTCCTACTAACATCATCTACATAAGTTTATCTTGCATTTACATCCATAATATGAATGATATAATAGATCTATTTGTTTTGAGTACATAAATACCATGAAAACTTTATTTATGTAATAAAGACTTGTAATAGTATGATAAAATAACGAGAATATTCCAAAAAGTTCAAGATCTATTTTTTGTTTCAACAAAAATAATTTTTGAAAATTTGGATGGAAAAACCACCTATTTTGAAAAACCCCTTTTTCAACTCTAAAATGAATATTTTACATTAAATATGAAGGGCTTAAAGAATAGGTATCATAAAGGAATGATTTTGATGAGTTAGACCTAGTTTTACTAAGAGATATTTTCAAAATAAGAAAAGGTTACAAAAGTTAAGTTAGAACTTGTTTTAACTCCAACAAGAACTTAAAAATTCATAATTAAGAGGAGTTAATATGAAAACGCCTATATTTCAACCCCAAAATAAGGATTTTATTAAACATCTATTTTACAACTCTTAATTGAAGAATTTTATTAAAATAATGAAGGTATTAGGCATATAGTCATCAAGGCTTTATTTTAGTAAAAACAATGTGATTTTGCAAGAAATAAAACTAATTTTTCTAAGTCAAGTATTCTTAAAATTTTTACAAAGTAAAAGTTTTCTAAAAATTCTTTTTAATCAAATATCATTGAGAATATACAAATAGATAGCTCATATCTTGTCATTCATGATAATAATTGTTGATATTATATGCACATATAATATACTTGGTAGAAACAATGCAAATATCACAAAATAATTTCGAAATATCGTTTTTAGCTACTGATCAGATCTGATCCGAGCTTTCTAAGACCTAAAAGTTTTCAAAACTTAGCAATAATATCATAAATAGATAGATCTTTTGAAGTAGCTAAAAATCGACTACTTATTTGTGAAATTCCAAGTTAAAATGACCAAGTTATGGTCGTTTTCAGTTGAAATTTCCATTCACCACGAAAATTACGAACTTGAAAGTTTTTATTTAATAAGTTGGAATTAGTTATGGTTTGAAACACTCATTTTGGTATTTTTTTCGTTTAGGTGACTTTGAATCAGAGGAATTCTTGCCCTTGGATTACTACCAATAGAGATCGGTGTGCATGGCCGAGTGAGTGTACTTCCTATTACAATTCCTTACTGTGCTTGTAACTGGTAGTTGCACTAAAATGATAGGAAAAGATAAAACTTGGAAATGCATGATGGATAATTATGAGATTATGTATGCTATCTTGATGTGTTGAGAAAAATGAGCTAAGTATATCGAAACCGGGTGATTAACTAATGTATGTCCATATGCCATGATTATGAGTGTTTGCAAATTGATTGGTCACCTATGAAATTGCATTAATGATTATTCATATTAATAAGTAATATGGACATAATCAGTTTACAAAGGGGATGGTGCATTTAATCATGGTTGGTTCTCTGTGATCTATAAACGGTATGAATGAAATAGGTTGCCCATGAGCCATAAAACGGTACAGTTGATGGGTTGCCTGTGAGCCATAAAACGGAATAGTAATTCAAGGTAATATCGTAGGATTCGTTAATCTGCTAACCCCGAATGGAGGGCATAAATCCATTCAATGTATGATTTTCTGTTGATCATATGTCTTGTTTGCCTACGTGGTTGTTGCATTTAGTATAGATGACTAAATCAACTTGTTTATGTGTATGTAATTAGGAGATATGTGTATTCTGCAAGTATTTATTCATTAAGCTAGCGTAGCTTATACCCTTACAGCTTCTTTTTGTTGCAGTTCCCATACCTATGGTTGCGTCCCAGCACTTGAACAACTCAGGTAAAAGCAAAAATAGGAGTTTTCCCTAGAAGTTTATGTTTAGCTTTTGTATAGACTTCCATAGGAAACCTTAAACGCTCGAGTTATTGTCGAAAATTAATACATGGACTGATTATTATTTTGTAGGGAAATGCCCCTTAGTATTTAGTAAATGATCTTGAGATATCTGTGGTTTATATTTTTATGCTTATTCTATTAAGTTAAACTATATATCTCCAATTGCATAAGTATTCTATTGTCTTAAGGGAACGTCTTGCATCTAATACAAGACTTTTGAATAACTGTGATAGTGATTCCTAAGTCTCGTTTAGTATGCGGCGGACTGTTACGTTTAAGGTACCCTTTGAGGCATGATAGCAGCAGGAAACAATATCTAGTGTTTCTTCTAAGTTATTTGTGCAACTACTTAGCTTAGTCAAGTTTTGGATTTAGTTAATTTACAAGTAAACTTCAAAACAACACTATTACAAGGCATAAATATAATAAATATAGTAATAAACACACATTATGCCAGTTAAGTCTATGTTCAAATATCAAGGGTAAACTTAAGGCAAGTAGATTAATTTTAGTGTAACCAACTAAATTCTATTTAGTGTTTAGTAAATATCCATTATTATAAGCAAACACACAAACATTCAAGTTGCATCCCAAGATTCCCCTGACACTCATCTAACCATATCTAAGACAAATCCTAATTTATTATACTATTTGCTTTGTTTACGGGCTTGGAAGATACAAACCATTAGTGCTACATGGTGTTAGGGGAGGATGTAAAAGTTCAACGATAGGATATTTTTTCTGCATCCGTCAATTGATTAAACTACACTAAAAAGATAACAAAAATAGTCACAAAAAATTTTTATTAAGTATTAAATTGATAATTTTAAATTTTAGATACCAAACAAAATTTTCTGCAAAGTTTAAGCACTAAATTTGATATTTTTCCTATTTAAATCAGCATTTAAATAACTTGCTTGCTTTATACTATTACCAGTAATCGCTTGATGCTACATTTGTTACCAGTAAAACCATATTAAAGGAGTTCACAGACGAGATTTGCCAATTGACGAAAATACCCTTGCTATTAGCGGAAGAGTTTCGTTTTTCTATACATTTTCTATAAAGATTTATAATTGAAAGAAAAAGCAAAAAAGACTTGTTACTAGATTTGTCTGTGAATCAAAAGTACCGATGTGATTTGCCATCACTTGCATGCAGTTCGGGTAATTCCATTCACAATACGCAAAGTAATGCTGCAAATAGGAGTGACCATTTATGTTAGTGGGTTGGGTTAACATTTTAAAATGTATCAAATTCATATTAAGACAAAAAATATATATATAGTTAAATATATACATCATAAATAACTTATTTATATTATAATAATATTTCTTCATATAATAATATTTTATGTATTAGTGTCATATCGATTTCTGTATTTTGCCACTATGAGTATCTTTCTAATCATATTTGGTTTGTGTCATGTTATTACACTATGTAAAACATTGTCAGCCTTACCTAAGGGATAGCTAGCAAGCCACTACCCTACTGACTCACACAAGCCACGATGTTGGAGTTGGCCGCTACCCACCTAGTGTAATGTCTCATTGACTACAACTATGGAAAAAGACAAAAAAATAATAATTATAGTTAATTAGGTAGAGAGATGATGTAAAGGTGACTGGTCCTGAGGTGGCTGTTCTTTAGGAGTTTTTCTCCATTAACCTCTTCCTCATCAGTCTTGCAGGAATCAACATCATATGCTCTTCTTTTAGGTGGCATTCTAACATAAATAATCTCACAACATGATATAAAAAGGGTAAATCCGACTTTAAAGATTAAAACATTATATATAACATTTAGATAAAAGCAATACTAATATAGATAAGCGACCCCAATTATTTTTTCCCCTCTTCTCAATGCTCATCATCCTAAGGAGTTTATAACTTAGATCTAATAAGATCAAAACCTATTGCTTTGATACCAATTAAGTTGTAATGCCCTAATCTAAAATCATTACGATCCGTCACGTGTCTTCAATAAATAAGAACATGCTAAGGCTATAATTCCATAACTCCATAAAGATAACTATATAACTTTAAATACTCACATATAAGGGTACTTGTTTAGAACAAATTGTACTAATAGAACTTCTTGATAACATAATTGGCATAAACCAAAACCAACATAATTCAAACTTACAATATCATAATTAGGTGTCTCAAAAAGATTTCAAAAACATTAAAACTATTTAAAGCTTCACAAGGTCTTCAAATAGCTATCATCAAATTCAAATTACTCTAAAGGTCAACAAGATAATCAGGTCCACTATCGTCCTCCTCATAGTCCACATAAACATCATATCCAGAAAGATCAAATATTACGAGTTCATCACCTATTCCTAAAAAATAAATTAGTAAGCACAAATGCACAGTACACCATATCACGAAACCCATGCACATGAGCAAAACAACATATAAATTCACATGTATTAACATTTGTAACAAGTATAGGTTATTATCTTTAATTAGCTAAGCAAACAGCATAGTTCAGAACCATACACATCTAGGGCGGGTTTAGGACGGGTCATATAAGACCCGAACCTGACCCGCTTCCCAATAAGGTTTCCTAAACCTGCCCTGCGACCCTACAGGGTTTTCTATTTAATACCCAAACTCGCCCCTATAGAGTTTTGACCCTGACCCGTCCCGCCTCATGACCCGCTTAATTTTTTTTTCCTCTTCTCAACACTTAGTTAAATTACAAAATTTAACGATAATTTTATCCTGTAGGAGCATAATAGTTAGTTACACTATGCTTGAATGAATTTTACAAGATATGCCACAACTTTATTAAGAAATATAAAGGTTTAAAACTATCATAAGAAGATTTTCAAATGTAGATGAAAAGAAATTAATTCACTTACATAAATATACATAATACATATATATATTTTTTTTTTCAAAAAAAACCAAAGCATTCGGCAAGCGCTAATTTCCTGCTCCTGCTTCTAGGGAAGGTTGACTTTGATCAGCCTTATTTTAGATTTAAAAAAATATGAAAATGAATCTCGGCTAGCACAGGCAAGCTGACTTCAGCCAGTTATATGTGTTTTAAATAATAATGCATAAAAAAATAAAGATAAAAAAATAAATACGATCATTTTAAAACAAAAAACATATAAATACATAAATAAAAAAAAACATCATAATACCATAATTGTGATTTTAAAATTTTAGACTTAACTTTTTTAATTATTTATATTATAACGAGTTTGAGTTACCCATCGGGTTTTTTTAATGACCTGAACCCGCCTCGAAACCCTATAAGGTCAGCAAGTAATTTTCCAAACTTGTCCCACGATCCTATAGGGTTTTTAACGATTCGAACGGGCCAGGTACCCTATAATGACCCACCCCGGTTGCATCCCTAACACATCTAGTGCTAAACTAGGAATAACTTATGACCTCATAAAAACAATCAGTATGGAAAATAGAAATATATACATATATTGGTGTTGGAAACTCCCACACATCTTGGGTACCGTACTTATACCATTCCTAAACTACCGGAATCATCTCTATGCACGACTCTACTTGGGACAACAACACATAGAGATCATCAAGGCGCTATCTTAGTAACAACAGTCATCCTGATCTACTAAAGCTAGCCATAGACAAGCAGCAATCAAATTTTAAATTCATGTAGCTTTAGATACATTCGTAGATTCTAAACCTACAATCACAAGCAGCAAATAAGGTAAGCTCGTACCTGAATCAGTTTTAGGAACAGAACCCTAATTTCACCAATACACTTGATCACATTAAGAAATTCTCATTATCAACATGTTTTCATAAAGCAAACATATTCTTTTTATCATATAAACCCTAATTTGAAAAGAACTATAATTTAGGTTTGTACACACCTACCTTCTATGATTGTAAAACAACAAAATGTCTAACATAACACAATTTCTCTAAAAACTGCTCCAAATTATGTCTTCCTTTAATATAATACATGCCAATTCAAAAAAAGATCACTTCTATATAACCACAAGGATAGAAAAGATTCATATGTACCTATAACTTTGAAATTTGATCCTTCTTAATTGTAGAAGACAACTCACTAACAAGACTTAGGGTTTTTCTCTAATTCTCCCTTCAATACCAAAAGAAAAACCTTAAGGAGAGATCATGTCCTTTAAATCTCTAAAGAATTAAAGAGGATCAACTCACCTTAATCTTGATTCCTGATCTCCCTTGATGTTAAGATCATAGATAGAGAGATTTTTTAGAGGTTTTTATGTTTAAGAATGATTTTAGAGAAGAAGGCGTAATCTAGGTTATAAAGAAAATTTGGAAACTCCTCCAATTCCGTGTCTATATGCTAGCATGAAGTCTGGCACCCAAAGTATGAAGGCTGGCTGCCTTTGTACAAAAGCTAGCAGCTTAAAACTCTCAAAGACGATTTTGTGATCGTGTGAGCCGCCTCCAATGCCGACAGTATACAGGCTAAGGCCGACAGCATAGAAGCTTAAGGCTAGTAATCTTCAGATGGCGTATAGCTTCGTCTATTCGTCTTCAATTACTTGTCTTCCATTTAACAAAACAATTAATTATACATTAGGGTGGATCATAAAACCCTCTTATTTTTAATCAAATGACTCTTTTGCCATTCATTATAAACATTTATCATTATATTACATCTCTTCTCCCCTAAAAGAAACTTTTGTCCTCGAAAGTTACCTAAATCATTGAAAAGCTTGGGATACTTTATCCTCATCTTCTCCTCTAGCTCCCATGTAGTTTCCCATTTCGATTTATTCATCCATTGTAACTTTACGTATTTGATCACCCGCCTTCTCAAAATATGTTCTTTAGTATCAACAATCTTCATTGGCTTTTCAATGGAAGAGAGATTTGGTTGTACTTCCAATTGTTCCAATGCTACTATCTGCTCAGGATCCTTCCCATACTTCCTTATCATTGATAATGGAACGCCTTGTATACTCCTCTCAAACTAGGTGGTAAAGCTAATATGTAAGTCACATCACCTATCTTTTCCAAGATTTCATAAGATCCCACATACCTAGGATTTAACTTGTCTTTCAATCCAAACCTAATAACATCCTTGGTTAGTGAGATTTTAAGCAGGACATGTTCTCCTACTTGAAACTCCAAAGGTCTTCTCCTCTTGTCAGCATAACTCTTCTAACAACTATAGGCTGCTTGCAACTTTTGTTTGATTACCTTGACTTTGTCATTAGCATCCTATATTAGTTTTAGTCCCAAAATTTTTCTGTCAACTACTTCATCCCAATGAATTGGCGATTGAAATTTTCTACCATATAAAGCTTCATATTGTAGCATTCCTAACATCACTTGATAACTGTTATTATAATCAAACTCCACCAAAGTCAAATGCTTATCCCAGCTACCTTAAAATCCAAAACACTTACTCTCAACATGGCTTCCAAAATTTGGATGGCTCATCCAAATTTTCCATCTATCTGAGGATGATATGCAATGCTGAAAATAACTTTAGTGCCAAAAGCTTAATTCAGACTTTTCTAAAATCTTCTAACAAATTTGGTATCTCTATCTGACACAATGGTCACTAATATTCCATGTAATTCCACTATCTTCTTGATACACAACTTTGTTAATTGCTCCAATTGATACTTAGTCTTCATCGGTATAAAGTGAGCTACTTTTGTAAGCCTGTCCACAATCACCCATTGTGAATCAAACTTTTCTCTTGTTTAAGGTAGAGCAATAACAAAATCCATGGTTATGTGCTTCCACTTCCACTTAGGTATTAGTAAAAGCTTCAATTCACCCGTTGGTCTCCTGTAGTCAATATTAATCAATTGGCATGTATAACATTTGGAAACATACTCTGCAATTTCTTTCTTCATGTTATTCTACCAATATAGCATCTTCATATCATGATACATCTTATTGCCTCCTGAACGGATAGAATAACCAGAGTAATGTGCCTCTTTTGATAACTCTTTTTTAAGCTCTCCTTGCTCTGGTACACATAACCTTCATTTATATCTCATGAAACCTTCTTCATCAAAATGAAATTTAGCTGTTCTACCTATTTCCATTCTCTTATTTATCTCATGTATGCTTGGATCATCCACTTGTGCCACTTTGATCCTTTCTAGGGTAGACTGAATCTATAATTTCGCTAATCTTGCATCTACTTTTCTGGTCACTATCTCCAACTCAAGCTTCCTCAATTCATCTATCAAGTGACGTTCGAAAGTAATCAAAGCTGCAAGATTCTCCTCTTGCTTCTACTCAGGGCATGTGCTACTACATTTACCTTTCCAAGATGGTATTAGACATCCACATCATAATCTTTTACCAACTCCAACCATCTCCTTTACCTCATATTCATCCCCCTCTAGGTAGAGACATATTTCAGACTTTTATGATCTATATATTGTCACGCCCCATAGGGTACCCTAAACGTAACAGTCCGCCACATACCATATAAGACCCACGAATTACTACCTTAGTTATTCGGGAGTCTTGTATAGATGTAAGGCATCCATTTAAAACAATAGAATACTTGAACCGATGGAGATAAAGAGCTTAAATCAACATTCAATAGCATTAGAATATAAATCAAAACACATATAAATAGTCACAAAGACTAAGGGGCATTCTCCCGCAAAAGAATATTATTGAGAGGTCCATTACAGTCATCCAGAGTCTTTCGGTTTCCTACGGATGTCTAAATAGAAATGAATATAACTTCTAAAGGAAACGCCTAGCTTCTGTACGTGAGCCGTAGGGTGCCTCTATCTAAGCTAGATAAACGAATACTACAACAAATAGAAACTGTAGGGACGTAAGCTACACTAGCTTAGTGAGTGAGAACTTCCAAGATTACATTCATAACACATCATATAAGCAAGTGATTAATCAGGCAAGTGATATGCATCAAACATATGGAAAGCAACAAACATATGACTAGCCAGAAATCATATGTGAATGGAATTTCGCCCTTCATTCCGGGTTAGCAGATTAACGAATACTACAGTACTACTAAAATATGTCGTTTTTGGATCACGGTCAACCAACGTATAATTTTGTTTGTGGATCACGATTAACCAACTCATTATTTCGTTAACGGATCACGATTAACCAACTTTAACTCCGTTTTTGGATCACGGGCAACCAACCAATGCTAATGTTCCATCCCCATTTGTGATATGAATGAATCCATATTACTTATCAATTCCAAATAGTCAGTTATGCCAATTCTTGAGGTGATCAATCAATAATTGTAGACAATCAATCCTAATTCCTCTTTACAACCATTAGTTAATCACCCAGTCTCGATATTCTTATTTTCAATTTCTCATATCATCAGCAAACATACGTAATTCCCATTTATCCCCCACCATACATATCCATTTATCTTCACCAAAAATCTAATGCAACTATCATTATAATCACATACAATAAATGGAATCGAGAAGAAATACTCATTTGGCCATTGGAACATCGGTCCTCCAATAGTAATAGTCCGGTGGAAGGGAATCGTCAATCTTGGGGTCACCTAAAAAGGAAGAAATACCCTAATGAGTATTTCATCACTTAACTAATCCAAACTATTAAACAAAACTATCATTTCCGTAATTCTCGTCATTTGAGGAAGTCCCGACTTAAAACGGCCGTAACTTGGTCATTTTAACTCAGAATTTCGCAAATTATATATCGATTTCTATGTACTTTGTAAGATCTATTTAATTCTAATATTATTTTCAAGTTTTGAAAACTTTTAGGTCTCGAAACATTCTGATCAGTTCTGATCAGTAGTGAAATCCAATTCCGAAAAATAGTTTTGTGAATATTTGTAATGTTTCTACTATATAGATCAACTATACATGCAATATTGATGATTTCCTACATGAATGGCATGTTATGAGCTTGATGTATGCATGCTCTTTATGATATTTACTAAAAGAAAATTTTATAAACTCTTTATTTTGTAAGACTCCATGAATTCTCTTAAGAAGACTAGTTTCATGACGTTGATCATTCTCTTTTGTTTTAGAATTATTTCTTAGGAAAATCTAATTATCCTTGCTAAAATTGAGTCTTTATTATATATATTCCTTAATGCCTTCATTTCTTCATAAAAATCCCTATTTTATACTTTGTAAACATGTTTTCAAATAGGGGCTATTCCCAAATCCGAATTTTGTAAAATTAGTTTTTGAGTGATTTCTTTGAGAAAAACTTATTTAATACTTTAAAATTTCAAGCTCCATTATTCCTATCCCCTAAGGACTTCATTTCTTTAATAAAAATTTTATTTTGAGTTTGGAAAACAAGTGTTTTCATGCCATCACTCCTTAATTACGAATTTCTTAAAATGACAAGCAACTCAAAAATTTCCTACTTTATTTTTTTATTCCTTGTTTTACATATTTTTCTTAGCAAACCCCATCTCAACTCATAAAAATCATCACTTGATGATTTCTATTACCTATACACTTCATTTTTCATATAAAACACAATTTTTGGAGTTGATAAAAGGGTTTTTAAGGCATGGTCTTGAAACCATCCGAATTTACATTTGATCATTTCAAATAAATAATTTTCCTTTTTAAGTTTCTTGTCTCATCTACTTAAAGATCTACTACTCCTATATTTATATACACAAGACAACGGTCTTTATGATCATTAATGCACCAAAACACAAAATATCCATGAGAACATGAATGTCAAGTATAATATGAGCATTTAAATGCTAGATCTACCACTTAGGATGCATGAAATGGAGATTGAAAACATGAAAATAAATTTTTGTGTAAGATCTTTACTTTACTCTACTACTAAATGCATGAACATGAAAATCATCATATAAAAACACATTCAAATACAATATCTATTCTTGTGATGGTTTGATATTCATGTAATAGTATTTTCTTGTCCCTAGCAAGAGCTCATGGGGACTTAAAGATGAAAATACTCATGAATGGTCTTGCCATTACAAGGTTAATGGTAGAAAGGTAAAGATTTATCACCTAAAGCTTGGAACAAGAGAGAATGAAGAAGAAAAATAAATTTGTGTGTGTGTGTTATAGGGGTCACGACAAAGGAGAGAAATAGAGATTTGTGAATTTTTTTTTTTTTTTTTGAAAAATGAAATGAAGAAAGATAGAGAAGGCATAAAAGATTATTTATAGTAAGTTGAATTAGGGTTAATGGTCTAAATAAATTGAAGAAAAATTATACAAATGAGAGTGAGGGGGGATGCGTCGGTTGCAAGGGGAGAGGGAGAGAGAGAGTTTAATTTGTTTTGTTTTATTTAATTTATGTAATAATAAGTCTTAAAATGTAATAATTTCTTAAGTGACAAATTATCTTGGAAAAGAAAATATAATTGAGTGTTTTGTAAGGATGTAAGAGTAGGATGTGACTTGTGAGTGTAGTAAGTTGTACTTGTGAATAGTAGTGAATAGTAATCAAGACAATTACTTTATTGGTAGTAAAGAAAATACGAGAAAAGGGCTATATCTTTATTTTTCATAAACCGAAAAATTATAAAATTTATATTTTTGAAATCCTTATTAAATTATGATTCTAAAGAGTATTCCAGAATATTTTTCGAATTTCGAGTCCCGGGACTCGCTTTTTCTATAATGGATCTCAAGAAGGCTTGGAATAGCAAATTTTTCGAAATCAGATCTTTTTTTTTTATGGTTTGAAATGTGCTTTAGAACAATATTCCAAATTAAATTATTTTGCAAAAGTTCCTTATTTTAAAATCGAAGGAAAGCCGGATCCAGGGTTCTTAGGTTTCTCTCCCAAGCTTAAGCTAATCCGGTTTAGGGCTTTGGTTTCCGGTTCCTAGAGTCTACTTGGTTACTTGGAAAACCAAGGTTTACAACCTACCTACCTTGAACAAGGTTTTTTCCTCAAAACTGAACTAACGTACCTTGTTATTCAAATAACTCGGGGTACTTCCTCCAAATTTCCTCCTCAGCTTCCTAAGTTGCTTCCTCGAAAGTATGGTTTCTCTATAACTCCTTAACATACTGGATTTCTTTGCTCCATAGCTTCTAAATTTTCTTATCCAAAATCCTTACGGGATGTTCTTCATAGGTCAAATTCTCCTTTAGCTGGATAGGTTCCAATTCCAAAATCCTTTCAGGGTCAGGTACATATTTCCTTATCACCGACACATGGAACACATTATGAACTCCTGATAAGTTCGGTGGTAGAGCTAGCCGATAAGCTAAGTCCCTAACTCTTCCCAAGATTTCAAGTGGTCCAATATACCTTGGGCTTAGTTTCTCTTGAGTTCGTATCCTTCTTATGCTCTTGATTGGATTTATCTTTAGATACATGTGGTCATCCACTTGGAATTCGAGCTCTCTCCTTTTTAAATCCGCCTAACTCTTTTGTTTGTCTTGAGCTTCTTTCATTTTCTATTGAATCACCCTCACTTTATCGGCCTCTTCTTGTACTAATTCTAGCCTGATAGTAAGCTTTTCCACATCATCCCAAAACAGAGGGGACCTACAAAACAGAGGCTTCGTAGGGTGGCATTTGAATAGTCGAGTGGTAGCTATTGTTGTAAGAAAACTCGATAAGTGGTATGTGATTATCCCAATTTCCTTTGAACTCCAAAACACAAGCTCTTAACATATCCTCTAAGGTTTCGATTGTCCGCTCAAACTGTCCATCTGTCTGAGGATGATAAGCGGTGCTAAAGTGCAATTTGGTGCCCAAGCTCTTTTGTAAACTAGTCCAAAACTTTAACACAAACCTCGGGTCTCCATTTGAGATAATCCTTGCCGATATACCATGTAGTTGCATTATTTCTCGAATGTAGATCTTGGCCAACCTATCCAGCGAATATGTCGTATTAATCGGTAGGAAGTGTGCTGACATAGTTAGCGGATCCACTATTACCTAAACCACATCACAACCCGTCGATGTTCTTGGAAAACCACATACAAAATCCATGGAGATCTGATCCCGTTTCCACTCATAGATAGGTAAAGGTTTTAATAATCCTCCTAGCCTTTGATGTTCTACCTTTACCTATTAACAGATGACACACTTCATCACATAATCTGCCACATCTCTTTTCATTTCATTCCACCAGTAGTGGCTCTTTAGGTCTTGGTACATTTTGGTGCCTCCCGGGTGTACAGTATAGCCAGAGTTTTGAGCCTCACTCATAATTTCTCTTCTTAACTCTTCGTCTTCAAGGACACATAATCTTCCTTTTATTCTGACTACCTCTTCATCTTTGATGGTGAAGTCAAGATACTTCCCTCTTTGTACTTCCTTCTTGATCTTTAGTACGTTTCGTCATACCTTTGGGCTTTCTTGTACCTATCAACCAAGGTGGGTTGCAAGAATAAGTTCGATATTTCCACTTCCATGCTTTGCCCCATGAATTCAATTCTTAACTTCTCGAACTCTCTTATTAATCCTTTTTATCAGTAATTAGGGCTGCCACTTCTCCATAACTTTTCTGGCTCAAAGCATCTGCAATGGTGTTCACTTTTCCCAGGCAGTAATTTATTCCCAAGTCATAATCCTTGATGAGCTCCAACCACCTTCTCTGCCTTATGTTTAGCTCTTTCTGTGTAAACAAATACTTGAGGCTCTTATGGTTCATACACACTTCACATCTTTGCCAGTACAAGTAGTGTATCCAAAGCTTTAAAGCAAAAACCAAAGTAGCTAATTCCAAATCATGTGTGGGGTAGTTTTGCTCATGGGCCTTAGCTGTCTGGAAGCATAGGCAATGACTTTTCCCTCTTGCATTAGCATGCATCCAAGGCCATTCCTCGAAGCATCGCTATGCACTATAGGGTTTTTCTGGGTTGGGTAATACCAGAATCGGTGTTGACATAAGCCGTTGTTTTAGTTCCTGGAAACTCTGTTCCCTCTTATCTGTCCACATAAATTTCTCATTCTTTTGTCAGTTGAGTCAAGGTTGGGATCTTAGAGAAGTCCTTTACAAACTTGCGATAGTAGCTAGCCAATCCTAGGAAGCTCTCACTTCAGTCACCGTTTGCAGTGTTTCCAGTCTACCATCGCTTTAATCTTTTCGGGATCAACAGATATTCCTTTTCCTGTCACTACATGTCCAAGGAAAGATATTCTGTCCAACCAGAAGTCGCACTTGGATAACTTGGCATATAGTTTATTCTCCCTCAAGGTTTGAACGCCATCCGGAGATGTTCCTCATGTTGTTCTTTGGTCTTCGAGTAGATTAAAATATCATCGATGAACACGATGAAACACTTGTCCAAAAGGGGTTTAGAGACACCGTTCATGAGGTCCATAAATGCAGCCGATGCATTAGTTAGCCTAAACGGAATCACTAAAAACTCATAATATCCATGCCGAGTACGGAAGGCCGTCTTTGGCACATCCTCAGGTTTAATCCTTAATTGGTGATAACCTGAATGCAAGTCTATGCGTGAGAATACACCTACCCCTTGGAGTTGACCGAATAGATCATCTATTCTTGGAAGAGTGTATCGATTCTTGATTGTGACCTTGTTTAATTCTCTATAATCGATACACAACCTCATGGATCCATCCTTTTTCTTCACAAATAGGACAAGTGCACCCCATGGCGACACATTAGGTCTTATGAATTTCTGATCCAATGACTCTTGCAGCTGGGTTTTCAACTCTTTCAATTCTGTCGGAGCCATGCGGTAGGGTGCTTTTGATATTGGTTCTGTGTCTAGAGCCAAGGTGATCTTGAAGTCAATCTCCCACTTTGGTGGCAATCTGGGTAGTACTTAAGGGACTCATATTCATTCACTATGAGTATGTCCTTCTTCCCTTGAGTTTCCTCTTCGTCTAAAACACCATCTATGGGGATTATTTCCTTATTTTCCATCATTAACTCAAAAGAGTTTAACCCAACTCTCTCTAAATTGTGGTCTCTCCAAAGAACTCCACTCTTTCCTTCTTCTGATCGTCAAAGCTTATCACCTTTTGTTGGCAATCCACTATGGCCTTAACTTTGCCTAGCTAATTCATGCTAAGGATAACTTCATATTTACTCATTTCCAAGACTATCAAATCACTCACAGAAATATGTCCTTGGATTTCCAACAAGCAATCTCTTATTATCTCGCGTGTTGACACAACACTTTCAGTAGGTGTCTTAATCCTTAAGCTGGTGATATTCGTGGCTATCTGTAATCCAAGCCGTCTAACCAAACTGGTAGTGATAAATGAGTGGGTTGCTCCTGTGTCAAACAACATATAGGCCTCACACTTATTCACCCTTATGCGTCCTATAGTCAAACAAACATCTATCACTACTTGATCCTAAAACACTCTCACAACTACCTATTTCGAGGTTTTAGGTTCTAGCTTTCCTTTTCACAAGTTTTAATTCATTCAAAGAAAACTGTTAAATAAAGAACTTGTAACTGAAGAGGGTTTTGCTACTGACCTCTTACTAGGCTACTGTCCGCACCATCTCCTTGGTCCAGGGCGGCCAACTCTACATCTTCATCATCATCGTCTTCGACCATCTATTACCCTTCAAAGTTGTAGAGTCGCATTTTGTGCATGGCAGATGCCGCACGACTTCCCCCTTTGCTTCCTGACCACATGGTGTTGGCGTTGCCCGAAGCCTCAAAAGGTCGGGCTACCACACTTCTCCTTGGTGAGCATTCGGAAGCTAAGTGCCCTTTCTCTTTGCAGATTAAACAAGTTACAGCCATTTTCTTTAAGCAAGCAAAAACCATGTGACCAAACTTGCCACAAAAGAAGCACTTGTTCCTTAACTGTAGACATTGCCTTGGGTAATGGCTCTCCTTGCACTTCCAACAAGTAATGTTGGCCTTAGGTTAAGTGGGCTTTACGCCAACGCTGTCCTTAAATCCTTGATAGGGCCTATACCTCTTGCCCTTGTAGCTAGAACTTGAGGTGTCAAATTGCCTCTTCCCAAATACTCTCTTTTTTGGTTCATGCTACTTCCTTTTCTTAGCCCTTTCAATCACGCGGGCTTTTTCAATCAAGTCCAGATAAGTCTTTAGCCTAGATTCCTCCAATTTAATTCTCAAGTCCTCATCTAGACCTCCAAGAAGACTTGCTTTTTCAATACTTCACTATCTTGGAATGATTCCGGTGCATACTAAAGTAAATGATTGAACTCTGTTTCATATTGCTCAATGGATCTCCCCGCTGCTTGACGTGCAAGAAGTCGGCGCTATGCATACTCTGAGACTAGAGGGAAAGTAGTTTTTCAAAAACTCTTGGCGGAAGGTTTCCCATGTCATTGGTGGAGCTAAGCTTCTCTTAGATTCCTACCACACCCTGGCATTATACCTTAGCATGTAAGTTCCATACTCCAACTAAAGGTATAAGGAATCTCATATGTAGTGAAAGAGCGCTCAAGTTGCGCTAACCAGTCATCCGCTTCATCGGGCTTTCCAAATGCCTCGTTAAAATAATGATTACTTTTGATAAAGTTCGGCGAAGAGCTCCTTTGATACCTCCTGTAAGGTGGAGGGGCCGGAAAAGGTACATTGTAAGATTGTTCTTCTGGGGGTAGAGGAATTTCCGCAGTCATCCCTCTATGAGCTGCAGGTGGTGGTGGCGTTGAATCCTGCACGCTTTGTTCAGGATTAGGCTACTAGTGAAGGTTCTGTGTTTAGATGAATGTATTTAGTAAGTTTGTTAGCTGTCTTATCGCATTCATCATCAATGTTTGAGGATTTGGGGGTGCTGCCTCATGTTGATTAGGTTATGGGTAGTTGGATAGATTCTCATTACTAGCCTCATTTGGGAGGGGCTCCTGCTCTCTATTACAGTTCCTTCGATTACATTTGTTGCACATTATTTTAAGTTTTAGTGTCTTCTTGAAGTTTTAATTTGTAAAAGTTGATTCAACATACAAGGTTCATGATTTAAGAAAATTTTAAGGAATCATAAAATTTCAAAAAGGGAAATCAATCTTATAAATCTTCATATTTTCATAAGAAAGCCATAAAACAAAAGAACTTATATAAAGTAATAAAATCACAAGTTCAGAATGAAGATATGAATGAAGTGGTGCTCATGCAACTAAATGCAGTTAATGTCATTTATAGCTAAGGCATACATGATTGCTCGAAATCTTTGAATCTTTGCAACATAAAAGAGTAGCATTTTCCTTCCTTTGAAACAAAAACATAGTACTTCATTAATTGAGCGAGCCATAAAAGGATTTACATTGAAATTTTAAGTTCGCAAAACTTGGCAAACCACTAATTTAACTTTAGTCTTAGACACCACCTTCTAGCCAACAACAAAACAAAAGATACAAGAAAAAGGAAAGAAACAAATACTAGGCCATCAAAGGAAACCTAGGGCAAATTGGCATCCCACATTACCTTCTACCAAAAGTTCTACTTTGACTTTATGGTTCAAACTTGCTTCTTTCTCCTCAATCTTCACTCAGAGTCATCAGGGGTCAGGCTAGGGGGCCGTCCTCTACTAGAAGAACCGCCATCATCCCTACGGATGAACTGGCGTGGATATGCTCTTACCATTAGTCTTCTTCTCCTAGTTGGTGGACCAAATCTTCGTGGTCATGCTCCTCATCTTGCTCATTTCCTCCCACTTCTTGTTCTTCCTCATGGCTTTCTTCTTCCTCCCTAACTATCATTCCTTGTCCATCAACATTGTTTTCTTCTTTCCCTAACTCTCTTCCTGCTTCTTCCCACACTCGGTCCACTGGTTCCTGAGCTTCTCTCATAATCATCTCATCTTCATTCTCTACCTCCATTGGTTCAGGGACCACGGGTTCAAGAATCACTTCATTAATCATTGGAGGGTACTCATTCTCAACATAGATGTTTCTCCAAACTGTGGCATCTATCTCAGGTTCCCTTCTACCACAATTAGAGATCTCTAGGTCTTGACCAAAATCCCAAGTGGCTTGGTTGGGCTCATGGTTCACATCTTCCTCCATCCCTATGGGAGGGGTAGGGGTTCTTAACACTACCTGTTCTGCCCAATTCGGGTCCTCATCAGGATCCTGCTCCTCCTATTCCTTTACTTCCTCTTCAACTTCCTCAATCTCACTATTTCTTCCCGGTACAGGTGCATTAATTAATTGCATACCGACATCTCTAGCAGCTGGAGGCTGGATGCCTATATGGGGTGGAAGGATGTCTAAGTACATGGTAGACCAAACTATGTGATTTTGTGCGCGTCTGCTATATTCCATTCTTGATGGTCAAAGAGGTCGTCATGTGCATAAACATAGAGGTATCCTATGCTAGTCTATACTCGGAAGTTCGGATGGGTTGGGTTCCTTTCGTTTTTTAGGATGAAGGTGGCTTCCTTCGTCATAGGCTTACGCCCGTATTCCACCATGATCCTCTATATGGTGTAGATGCTTTCTAACTTGGTTCATCTCCTTCTCCTCATGGGGTCATACCTCACTTGGTCCACAACTGATGCCCATCTAGTATAGCTAACCCTTCTTTCCAAAGTGTAAACACTTCTCCCAAAGTCCGGGGACTTCTTGCCAAAGAAAATCTTCATAGCTCCCTTAATGTTAATTGATATTCCACAAAAGTCTCATGTCCTCGTCATAAAATTCCTAGCATGGTCACGGGTCTCTCCCAGGGAGACCTACAACAAGAAAAGACTTCTAATTAGCCTAAAACTTTAACTCTATTTTAACCTATTTGTTTAACTTCTAGGTTCAATTTTTTAGTTCTATTGTCATGCTTTATAACCTAGTGCTTTGATACCAACTTAAACTGTCATGCCCCATAAGGTACCCTAAACGTAACAGTCCACCACATGCCATATAAGATCCACGAATTACTACCTTAGTCCTTCGGGAGTCTTGTATAGATGTAAGGCTCCTTTTACGACAATATAATACTTGAACCGATGGAGATAAAGAGTTTAAATCGACATTTAATAGCATTAGAATATAAATCAAACACATATAAATAGTTACAAAGAATAAGGGGCATTCCCCTGCAAAAGAATATTTGAGAGGTCTATTACAGTCATCCAGAGTCTTTCGATTTCCTACGAAGTCTAAAAAAATGAATAACTTCTAAAGGAAATGCCTAGCTTTTGTACGTAGCCTAGGTGCCTCTGTCTAAGCCAGATAAACGAATGCTGCAACAAATAAAAACTGTAGGGACATAAGCTACACTAGCTTAGTGAGTGAGAACTTCCAAGATTACATTCATAACATATCATACAAGTAAGTGATTAATCAGGCAAGTGATATGCATCAAACATATGGAAAGCAACAGATATATGACTAGCCATAAATCATAAGTGAATGGAGTTTCGCCCTCCATTCCAGGTTAGCAGATTAACGAATACTGCGTACTACTAAAATATGCCGTTTTTGGATCACGGTCAACCAACTTATAATTTCATTTGTGGATAAACGATTAACCAACTCATTATTTTGTTTACGGATCATGATTAACCAACTTTTACTTCGTTTTTAGATCACGGGCAACCAACCAATGCTAATGCTCCATCCCCATTTGTGATATGAATGAGTCCATATTACTTATCAATTCCGAATAGTCACTCATGTCAATTCCTTAGGTGATCAATCAATAATTGCAAACAATCAATCCTAATTCATCTATACAACCATTAGTTAATCACCCGACCTCGATATTCTTATTTTCAATTTCTCATATCATCAGCAAACATATGTAATTCCCATTTATCCCCACCATACATGTCATGCCCTATAGGGTACCCTAAACGTGGTAGTCCACCGCACATAATATTAAAGCTAATGAATGACAACCTTAGTCACGCAAGAGCTTCGATATCATATGCAAGGCGTGTTTCCAAGATAGTAGGAGACTTATAGGGGTATTATGTTTAAGCAGATAATAAAAGCATGGAAGAACTTATATAGATAAACACGTAATATTCAATGGAATAATAGTCTCGTACAACTTCTTGGGGCATTCCCCCGTTCTAATATTCTCATTTAACTAAGCCATCATCAAAATGTAAATATAACATAAGTCTATTATAGAGATTTTTCTTAGAAGTCTATATTCAAAACTAAATACATATAAACTTCTCCAAAAACTCCTAGTAGCTTTGGCTCATACCTGATAAACAGGGCTCCTTGGTGACCAACCAAAGTAATCATACTGTAACAAAAAGCTATAGGGGTATAAGCAAAACTAGCTTTGTGAGATAACTTCCATCTACATAACATTTCCATAAATCACACAAGTAGTTAAACAACCATATGAGAATGCACCAATCACATGAGCAAACATAATACACACGATTAACCGGAAACCATATGTAGAATGGATTTTACGCCCTCCATGTCAGGGTTGGGTGGTTACAAGCCTATACGACCATCAATATTTGCAGACTTACCAGCTCCTACTTACCTGTAGACTTTCCAACTTCTACTTGCCCATGTAGACTTTTCGGCTCTTACTAACCACCACTACAACTCCTCGTTTCCCCACATGAAGAATAGTAGTGAACATAAATGTGACTCACAAATATGATATGCATGAATTATTTTAATATAGGTTTATTCAATTAATGTTGAGTTCAAGTTAAAGGTGATCAAAACAATATTCATCATATCATTACAAGAAAACATAAATTATTCATCAATTCCTCTTTCGATATTCTTAACTTTTATTCAATCAATCATGAATTCTAATCACACAACATTTGTTCATTTATCTTTTCCTTATTTTCTAATGCTACTACTTACAAGCACAAACAAGGAAATGTAACTAGTAAGGAATTAACTCACTCCATGACAATCGCTCCTAGTCAAAGTAATCTTTCGGGAATGCGATTTCGATTCCTTCTTCACCTAAACAAAATGAAATACCTAAAATGAGTCTTTCATAGAATTTCTATTTTTGAAGATCCTAAAGCTATCTTAAATTCGCGGTAAAATCGGATAGAAAGAAATTCTAACTTAAAATGATCATAACTTGCTCATTTTAACTCGGAATTTCGTATATTATATACCGTTTTCTACCTACTCGAAAAGATCTATCTTTTTATAAAACTATTTTCATCAAACTAAGTCATTTAAGCTTCGAAATAGTGGTGATCATTTACCACGAATTTCTCAAAACTTGCATTCCTTCTTTTTACAAGGGCTCATAGCAAAGAGATAAATTTATAATAGTTTATAAAACTTTGAAATGTATATATATATATATATATATCCATTGACTCATACAAATGCATGAAATTTATTAAGTTGTCTCAAACCATGAACATTGGTAAAAGTAAAGTTTTCTAAGGATTTTGGAAAAGTGATACTTTTGAAAATTTCCTTTTATCTTGCTAGAAAATATCTTAAGTCATTTTAAATGAGTATTTTTCTTTTCCTTAATTTCCTTAGTCTTTTTCGATCTCTAAAGAATGATTTTTATTTTCTAAGCTTAGTTTCTAATACTTTTTGAAAGTAATAATTCTATATTTTATAGAAATAACTTTCTTATTTCTTAAGATCATTCTTCTTTTATGAAAGAAAATATCTTAGTGTTTGTTAAACTAGTATTGATAAAAAGTGGAATTTAGTAAATCTTTTGTTCTATCAAGAATTTCCTTCCATTTCATGACTTATAAAGTGTATGTATATTTAGTTTAAAAATTCCTATATTCTTAAAATTTATAATGAATTCCTCTAAATTTCTAGGAAAAGTTTGTTAAGATAAATTCCTAAATTTTTATGAAAAATTACTTCCTTCATAACAACTCTTATTTTTAGAGGACTTCTATTTTTAAGGAAACTTTTGCTCCTTTATCTTGTTGAGATAAAGTCAATATGTTCATGCATGATCATAAATATGAAACAAAAAATTATGAAAACATAAGAAAGACATAATAATTAAATAAATAAGCTAGTAAAGAAATATGTCAAGTATTGAAACCTTAGCTTCATCAAGATATCCCGGAGCTAAGAATAGACTAGTCCCAAAAGAAAAAGAAAATTGTTTCGACTTGATGAGGATAAGTCTAAGACTAGAAAGACTAGTCTTAAAACAACTTGAAAGTAAATAAAGCAAGGTAATAAATAAATTGCAAGGAAAGTAAATAAATTGCAATAACAATGAGCATATACTCTAAAAGATATATATAGCTACATAGATATATTTAGTTAAATATATATATATATATGAAAGCAACATAAAGGAAAATAGATTCATGAACAAAACAAATATGAACATATTGTTGCTTTCTTAACATTCATGGTTTAGAAAACACACACTAAGCTCATACTAAGTAAATAAACATAAAAACTTTAAAAAGTATTACCTATGAAGACTAAATTTAAGAACTTTGAGAGAACTCTTGTAGAAATTTTGGGAGAGTAATTTTAGTATATGGAAGGTGTGAAGGAAGTGGAAGGAAGAGGGGGTATTTATAGGAAAATGTGGGAGGAAATTTATGTTAATAAAATAAATGAAAAATAAAACAATTGAGTGTGAATTGGGGAATGTGGCCGGCACAATTTTGAGTGTAAGAGAGGGAGAGAAATTAATTTTTTTTGTATTTTGGTTAATGAAAAGTAAGATATGAAAGATGTGAAGTTGTATTAGAAATGAAAATTGTAAGAAAATAAAGGTAGGGTTGTAAGAGTAGGTTGTAAAAAAAAGTAGAGATAGATAAATAGTGTAGTAGTAATAAATAGTGTAATGTAAATTAGACATGACAATTTAAGTACTGGTAGTAAGAAAATATGTGTATAGTTGCGATATCCGATATTTTTAGTTATCGAAAAATTATGAAACTGATATTTTTGAAAACCACATATGTTTACGAGTCTAACGGTATATTCGGAATATTTTTACTATTTGAGCCTTGAGAACGCTTTTCGAAAACTGTGTCCAATCGTGCTCAAAACCAATCGTGGTTTAACTAATCTGATATTTTTAAGCCTTCTCATGTTATTACCAACTATTCTACATACTAATCTCTTATTTATTTTCTTAGGGTTGCTTAAATGGGAATGCCGGACTTGAACGGTTACGTCTGACTAGAGTTTTGTTGACTTAGGATTTTCGGTTGACTTTCTAACTAGGTTTAAGCTTAATTGATCACAAAACTTTGGGGGTTTAAATACATATCCATTTATTTTTCGTAAAATCTAATGCAACTATCATTACAATCACATACAATAAAATAGAACCGGGAAGAAATACTCACTCAGCCATTGGAACACCGATCCTCTAGTAGTAATAGACCGATGAAAAGGGAATCGTCAATCTCGGGGTCACCTAAAAAGGAAGAAATATCCTAATGAGTATTTCATCACTTAACTAATCCAAACTATTAAAAAACTATCATTTCTGTAATTCTCGTCATTTGAGGAAGTCCCGACTTAAAACGGCGTAACATGGTCATTTTAACTCGTAATTTCACAAATTATATATTGATTTCTACCTACTTCGAAAGATCTGTCTAATTATAATATTATTTCCAAGTTTTGAAAACATTTAGGTCTCGAAACATTTTGATCAGTTCTTATCAATAGCGAAATCCAATTCCGAAAAAATTTTGTGAATGTTTGTAATGTTTCTACTATGTAGATCAATATACATGCAATATGATGATTTCCTATCATAATGACATGTTATGAGTTTGATGTATGCATGCTCTTACGATATTTACTAAAGAAAATTTTAGAAACTCTTTATTTTGTAAGACTCCATGAATACTTACTCTTAAGAAGACTAGTTTCATGACTTTGATCATTCTCTTTTGTTTTGGAATTATTTCTTAGGAAAATCTAATTATCCTTGCTAAAATTGATCTTTATTATATCTATTCCTTAAGGCCTTCATTTCTTCATAAAAATCCCCATTTATACTTTGTAAACATGTTTTCAAATAGGGGCTATTCCTAAATCCGAATTTTGTAAAATTAGTTTTTGAGTGATTTCTTTAGAAAAACTTGTTTAATACTTTAAAATTTCAAGCTCCATTATTCCTATCCCTAAGGACTTTATTTCTTTAATAAAACTTCTATTTTGAAGTTTGGAAAACAAGTGTTTTCATGCCATTACTCCTTAATTACGAATTTCTTAAATGACAAGCAACTCAAAAATTTCCTGCTTTATTTTTTACTCCTTGTTTTACATATTTTCTTAGCAAACCCCATTCAACTTATAAAATCATCACTTGATGATGTCTATTACCTATACTCTTCATTTTTCATATAAAAACACAAGTTTTGGAATTGATAAAAGGTTTTTAAGGCATGGTCTTGAAATCATCCGAATTTACATTTGATTATTTCAAATAAGTAATTTTCCTTTTTGAGTTTCTTGTCTCATCTACTTAAAGATCTACTACTACTATATTTATATACACAAACAAAGGTCTTTATAATCATTAATGCACCAAAACACAAAATATCCATGAGAACATGATTGTCAAGTATAATATGAGCATTTAAATGCTAGATCTACCACTTAGGATGCATGAAATGGAGTTTGAAAACATGAAAATAAATTTTTATGCAAGATCTTTACTTTACTCTATACTAAATGCATGAACATGAAAATCATCATATAAAAACGCATTCAAATACAATATCTACTCTTGTGATGGTTTGATATTCATGTAGTAGTATTTTCTCGCCCTAGCAAGAGCTCATGGGGACTTAAAGATGAAAATACTTATGAATGGTCTTGCCATTATAAGGTTTAATGGTAGAAAGGTAAAAATTTATCACCTGAAGCTTAGAACAAGGGAGAATGAAGAAGAAAAATAAATTTGTGTGTGTGTTATGGGGATCGCGACAAAGGAGAGAAATGGGAGAGGGTTTGTGAATTTTTTTTTTTTAAGTGAAATGAAGAAAG